>ML802330.1:138111-149824 GCA_009831015.1 Picea engelmannii
AAGGGGCTTGGAAAAAGTGCATCCATGACGGGTACAACTCACCTCCTACAAAGGCACCCACGGACAACACCTACCCCTGGTCTTACTGTGACTGGACATCCCTAGACCATATCACTTCATGAACATGGCTTGAATGATCCTCTATGGGAACTTTCCTTTTCTTGTGGATATTAGCCCAATAGGTTATTCTATTTGTCTCTTTAACTTTGTATAGTAGATATGTGTAATATCTTTAAGCTCTTAGAGGATATGATAGGGATTTTATACATGTATTTGATAAATTTAATGATGAAATATGATTGACATTTCTATGATCCCGAGGACTGATGAGCCCATGGAGGGCGTAGTCTTTGATGTGCAGGACCATACCCGATGGACAAGTACCAGTGGACCGGTACACATGGGGATATGATTAACTCGGACCTCCATGGGGCTGAAGAGCCCATCAGATGGTTGCTGGATGGAAGAGACAGGGCAACGTTGTGATCAACCATAGCACGAGAAGAAAGAAGGGCATTCCACCCAGGACATTTTGGCAGAGCCCGACCTAGGGGGGATCACCCATTGCAGATAGGACGTTTTCTTTTGATGGATAGGACGTCACCTGAGAGAGTTGGATGTTGTCTAGAGTGTGTGGTAGGGTGCTGAGATCATTTGGCACGTGTGGCAGCTTGGAGGAGCCCTAGAAGGACCAACGTTTAGTTTTCTGGATGCTGTGCTTGCCCAAAAAGGGCCAACGTCTCCCTCAGAAGGGCTTGACGTCCCTGTTTTAGCTCATTTTGTGACATTTTTCTGGCAATTAATGTAAAAACAGTGTAAATTTTGTAGTCAGCCTTGTCGGTTGTTTTAATGACCTAAATTTTAATTAAATGGTCAAGGATTGGTATAAATAGAGGACATTTGGCCTCATTTTAAACATAACATAACTCACTCTCTTGTGAGAGATCTACTTTTAGTCTTTTGTCTTGGTATTTTTCTCTTGAAAGTGAGGCGCAACTCTTATGGAGGACTCTTCTTGGCATTTTTATGGTGTTTCTCTCATTGGAAGGTTTACAACTAGGGTTTGATGAGCATTCTTCATGATTTGTAAGTGTATTTTTCATGCAAAACTTCTTGAATGAATGGTTGTAGGTTTAATCTCTTAAATTTTCTATTACATTGCTATTACATTGCTTAATCTTGAAACCCTAGGTAGCAAGCACACAAGTAGGTCCTTGCTATATGTCCCCATGCTAGAGAAACTTGTTTTAGCCATTGATTAAGGAAGATATATCCTAGTCGTTGCTACACTAATCATCCTTTTTCTGAGTTAGCATTTGAATATAAGTTGAAGAGAGGAGACGTCCTAGGCCTAGTCGATTCTAAACCTAGTGTTTAAACCTTCTAGGGTTTGAAGAGCCTTGCTCCCACAACACTTTTCTCCCTTAGACTTGTGTTTTAAAGCTAGCCGTTTTGCCAAGAATATTTAAAGAAAGAGGAAGGAGCATGAGGCCTTGCTTAAGAAACACCGGAATGAGCCTCCTTCCCTTAGGGTTTTGATTCTAGGGCCCTACCATTGCAGCACCATAGAACCTAACTCTCTAGTCTTTAGATTTTGATCCTCCTGAGATCTTGCCCTTACTTTTGACTCCATAATACCCTAAGGCACTGGTTTTTCTCTCCAACATTGAGCTTGTTGTGCAAAAACAATCTTTCAAAACTCTCAAATTTGAAATCCTAACTAACCCTAACGTCTTCTAACATAGCAGAAAATGATGATGTCATGCCTTTATTAAGCTTTTGTTGATAGAAAATACTGTGGCCTGGTCATCTAGTGATAGACATTGATATATTGGTAATATTCATTGGCTAATTTGCAAAACGTTGGGTTTCTTTGTCTATTACACTAACCCTAAAAGAAGATGACGTCACCTCTAGGACATTGACGCAACAAATTCTTATATATGAGCAATTAATGATATTTAATGCATTGATTAATTCAAAGATTGATTATTTTCATTAGATTCTATATTACTCCAGTGTTCATTGACAAGTAATATTATATGCCGTTGTTATTATTGCAAACATTGACTTCGTCAATATTTACTACTATATATGCTCATATACATTAAAAACCTAGATAGTCATTGATCTATGAAGTACTAACCATTATTGCATGTATTATTTTCACTGTTGTCCTGTCTCACAAGCAGGTGCCTTCTCTGTGGTTACTCTTCAGTTGACTATCTTATTGGTGGTAATCTGTGAAGGGGAAACTAGCCTTAAACCTTTGAGGCTTTCCTTTCAAAACCCTAGATTGCCAGGGACGTCTCCCTTGGGCTTAGCCACCCTAAATAGAAAGGACCTCCCCATTGTGGTGACATTGGGTGGGGTAGGGCCCTGTTACGCTAGTTTGACTTTTATCCTATAGGCTTGTAACCTTAAATACAAACTGAGCGATAATGTTTTGGCATTGTTGCCGGGGAACACTGAGTCAATCTTCCTCAACGACAAAACCTTTGGTAAGCCTTGCCTCAAAGACCTTTCTCTTACAAGCTTACCTGGCGACTCCACTAAGACTTTTCCCCCTATTCTTTGATAGTTACAGGAAAACTATCTGGTGACTCCACAAACCAGAAGGAGGTTCAATAACCCTCCTCTAGCTTTTAGAAGGAAGCCTCCTGCTAATTCACCTGTTGTTAAGTCACTTTTTGGAAAGATACTTCCTTTAAACATGTCTACTTCTCAGACTGGTACTACAAACCCAGTCAACAATCAGAGACAATGGTCATATCCCTTTTTCAGGCCATTAGACATGTCAGCCATACCTGGCTACCCTAGGCAAATGCCACCTAAATATGAGAAGTGGTTGCCTAAGTTTACCGACACTGATGCTACTAGTGCCAAAGAGCATACATTTAACTTCTGGGCATTTTTTCAGCTTCACCCCATCAATGATGATGCTGAGGATTTGGTCACGAATATCTTCTCCACTACCCTTTATGATGCTGCAAGACATTGGTATCTTGGCCTGCCTGATGGAAGCATTAAGACCATGGATAGACTTGAGGAAATATTTCTCAGAAGGTGGAGTATCAAAGAAGACCCGGACATGTTTCTCACCTGACTAAATGGCCTTTCCAGACGTGAGAATGAATCCATTCGGGAGTTTCATACCAGGTTTGAAGCTTTACTCCAACGAATTCCCCCAAGCCACCATCCAAAATATGATTACCTTGTTCATATTTACACTAGATATTTCAATGGCCAATTAGGGTATCTTCTCAGAGACAAAGACCCTCAATCTATCCAATAATCCCAAGAGCTTGCAACCAATATCGAAGGAAATCTCCTTTCATCTAAGATTGAGCCCTTTGCCAACCCTAGGGGGAAAATAGACACCAAGCAGAAAGTGGTACACAATGCTGAGCCTACTTCGGATCTCTGCACTAGTATCAGTAAGCTACAAGCCTCAGTAGATAGCATCATGAAGAATCAAGAAGAAATGATGAACCGGATCATAAGACTTAAAAAATCCCAGACCCAGGCACCTAGACCTCCATTCAAAGGGCCATTCCAAAAGGGGAGTCAAACCTACAAGAAGAAGAATGAAAATGAAGGCCCGAATACTCTAGCCCCTACAAATGTGGTTGATGAAAACCCTTGGTGCCTGGAATGCAGTGAAGCACATTAGGAGAATGAGTGTCCTTATAATTCCATCCAACAACAAGTCAACAACTTTGACCGATTTTCAAGTTTCCCTTAGATAAACATCACAGATGCAGAACATCAAATAGCCCTAAAGGAAGAAGCCAGAGCAGGAAGATTGACAATAATTAACAACTTGGACCAAGAATCACGAGAAAAACTAAAGAAGCAAGAAGTCCAAGTATACTGGAGAAGGAACCCAAACCAACCTACAAGTGATCAGTCGAAATCTTCTGAAGTTCCTCCTCCTAAAATTCCCAAAGCTTACAAGATTACCCTTGATTTTGATTTTGAAGGAGCTTTGTCGAAGATTCATGTAAATGTTCCCTTAAAAGAAGCAGTCAAGATCCCTTCTATTAAAGAATGCTTCAACACCTTCTTTTCAGGAACGACTGAGCCTATGGACCCCCCGGATCATGCTGCAAGCTGATCATTTCAGGATCCAGTACGGTGAAAATCCACCTTTCTTCATGACTCTTACGATGAACAATAAATATCTCAACAATTGCATGCTGAATATAGGTGCTGGTGCAAACATGATGTGTCTTAAAGTCATGCAGCAGATGGGCCTGAAAGTAACCAGGCCTTACAGGAACATTTGTGGATTTGAATCCAAAGAAATACCCACACATGGTGTTGTTGAGAATGTCGAAGTACAGTTGAAAGAATTCCCCGAGAAGACAGTTCACTTAGAAATTATAGTTGTTGATGTCCTGGATGTGTGGGGAATGCTGTTATCTAGGAAGTTTGGTGTGATGATAGGCGGGTCCCTTGAGATGGATCTCACCTTTCTGCAGTTGCCTTTGAAAGATGGAACAACTGGACGATTACTCAATATGCTAATAACTGGAACTCATGTACATGATGTTGTCCCTACTGTGAATGAAGCGCAGAAAGATGTGATACAAAATATTCAAGAGTATTCTCTAGAAGACATGCCATTTACTACGGAAGAAGACTTTGACCAGATCGAGTGGCCTAAGAAAGAGGAATATCAACAAATCCTAGATCAGTTTCAGAACAAAGAGGTAGGGATGGTGAAGATACTAAAAAGACCAAAAAATGAAGAAGATGTACAGATACATCCGTCCCAACAAGAAGAATTTACTCCAGAAGCCCACCCACCTCCCTCAGTATAATACACCAGGGTTGTTCAAGTAACTAACAAAAACAAGATCTGAAAATACAAGGAGGGGGAGTTAGTATGGATTTGGGATACTCAAAAAGGAGAGCCTACTAATGTAAAAGGAAGTACACAATCATGGCTCGGACCCTTCAAGGTCGGAATGGAATCAGTAGATAACTCTTATTACTTGTCCACCTTGGAAGGAAGAAGGCACCCATTACCTATCAACGGATGCCTCCTCAAACCCCACCAAGGTGGTGGGACATGACTATACAGGTAAGTATGAGTAGGGAGGCATTTCCGTGTATTATACCATCTGCATTTATTGTTTGTTTCCTTATATGCATCTTGATTGTTTTATCTCATATGTATACATGTATTATTTTGTGGGGTGGCAATACAACCCCACCTTTTGTCGCTGATGCTTTCTTTTCAAGTGTGAGCAGGTCTACAGGTTTATGCCAGAGATGCTGAGGTTCTCATGCGCTCTACGGTGAGCACATGTCCCCAATTTGGAGCCAGATGTTATCCCCGTTTTCTAGGGATAACTAGGAGATCATGTCTCGAGGCCCATAGGTCCTAGAGATGGAGTACTGAGAGCAGGATTGACCTGAGCATGGCCTTGGAGGGCCCATCCTTATTCTTCTTCGCCGAACTTGTCTTGTCAGCAACAACAACTTCCATCACCATTGGCTTGGACTAGAATCAGAAAAGACTCTTGCTCCATGAGGTAATTGGTCCAAGGTATCATGGTATGTGTCATGTTTGATCATTATAACCTTCTTATATATGTATTAGGTTCCTTACATTTCTGATGACTGTTGGATCTTACATTGATCCACTTGATCATTGTTGGGGGGATTAACGGGGTGACCTAGCAAGATTGTATTCATGGGTTTTGGTTAGCCACCAGGGGGGATTTGTAGAGCCATCATCTGCTCCCACCATTCTATTATTTTACATCTGATCTCCCATACATCCATCCCATTCCCCTAGTTCGACCATTAGGATGACCTTTGAGGGTTACACTTTGTACTATGGGAAGAAGTGGCTAAAGGCCCAGGGGGTAAACGCAACTGGTAAAAGATAAAATCCATAGGAAATGAAACCTAGAGATGCTTCGCCCAGGGATCCCCGAGAAGGCAATAAAAGGCCTCTCAATAAAAAAGAAAAGGGACCCTAAGAAAAATAAAACAAGANCATCATGAGTCGGCCCATTATGTTCATAGGTATCTAGCAGTATGACATTGCCATCATCTGGTCACCACGCCAGGGTAATGACCTTTAGTTGCATGGCCAAGGGAAAGGGGGTCTGATCACGAGCCAACCTTATCATTTCTGTGAAAATACCAATGGGTAACACTGTCAGCTCTGGTCACCACGCCAAGGAAGTGTCCTCTGGTCAGACCTTGAAGTAAAAAGAAAGAAAAGCAATAAATAAATAAAGGCAATAAAGGGGCTTGGAAAAAGTTCATCCATGATGGGTACAACTCACCTCCTACAAAGGCACCCACGGAAAACACCTACCACTGGTCTTACTGTGACTGGACATCCCCATACCATATCACTTCATGAACATGGCTTGAATGATCCTCTATGGGAACTTTCCTTTTCTTGTGGATATTAGCCCAATAGGTTATTCTATTTGTTTCTTCAACTTTGTATAGTAGATATGTGTAATGTCTTTGAGCTCTTAGAGGATATGCTAGGGATTTTATACATGTATTTGATAAATTTAATGATGAAATATGATTGACATTGCTATGATCCCGAGGACTGATGAGCCCATGGAGGGTGTAGGCTTTGATGTGCAGGACCATACTTGACGGACATGTACCAATGGATCGGTACACATGGCGATATGATTAGCTTAGACCTCCATGGGGATGAAGAGCCCATCAGATGGTTGTTGGATGGCAGAGACAGGGCAACATTGTGAAGAGCCATAGCACGAGAAGAAAGAAGGGCGTTCCACCCAGGACACTTTGGCAGAGCCCGACCTAGGGTGGATTACCCACTGCATATGGGACGTTTGCTTTTGATGGACAAGACATCACTTGAGAGAGATGGATGTTGTCTGGAGCATGTGGTAAAGTGCTAAGGTCATTTGGCATGTGTGGCAGCTTGGAGGATCCCTAGAAGGGCCAACGTTTGGTTTTCTAGATGCTGTGCTTGCCCAAAAAGGGCCAACTTCTCCCTCAGAAGGGCTTGACGTCCCTCTTTTAGCTCATTTTGTGACATTTTTCTGGCAATTAATGTAAAAACAGTGTAAATTTTGTAGTCAACCTTGTCGACTGTTTTAATGACCAAAATTTTAATTAAATGGTCAAGGATTGGTATAAATAGAGGACGTTTGGCCTCATTTTAAACATAACATAACTCACTCTCTTGTGAGAGATCTACTTTTAGTCTTTTGTCTTGGTATTTTGCTCTTGGAAGTGAGGCACAACTCTTGTGAAGGACTCTTATTGGAATTTTTATGGTGTTTCTCTCATTGGAAGGTTTACAACTAGGGTTTGATGATCATTCTTCATGATTTGTAAGTGTATTTTTTATGCAAAACTTCTTGAATGAATGGTTGTAGGTTTAATCTCTTACATTTGCTATTATATTGCTTAATCTTGAACCCTAGGTAGAAAGCACACAAGTAGGTCCTTGCTATATGTCCCCATGCTAGAGAAACTTGTTTTAGCCATTGATTAAGGAAGATATAGCCTATTTGTTGCTACACTAATCATCCTTTTTCTGAGTTAGAATTTGAATATAAGTTGAAGAGAGGAGACGTCCTAGGCCTAGTTGATTCTACACCTAGTGTTTAAACCTTCTAGGGTTTGAAGAGCCTTGCTCCCTCAACACTTTTCTCCCTTAGACTTGTGTTTTAAAGCTGGCCGTTTTTCCAAGAATATTTAAAGAAAGAAGAAGGAGCATGAGGCCTTGCTTAAGCAACACTGGAATGAGCCTCCTTCCCTTAGGGTTTTGATTCTAGGGCCCTACCATTGCAGCACCATAGAACCTAACTCTCTAGTCTTTAGATTTTGATCCTCCTGAGATCTTGCCTTTACTTTTGACTCCATAATACCCTAAGGCACTGGTTTTTCTCTCCAACGTTGAGCTTGTTGTGCAAAAACAATCTTTCAAAACTCTCAAATTTGAAACCCTAACTAACCCTAACGTCTTCTAACATAGCAGAAAATGATGATGCCATGCCTTTATTAAGCTTTTTTTGATAGAAGACACTGTGGCTTGGTCATCCAGTGATAGACATTGATATATTGGTAATCTTCATTGGCTAATTTGCAAAACGTTGGCTTTCTTTGTCTATTACACTAACCCTAAAAGAAGCTGACATCACCTCTAGGACATTGACGCAACAACTTCTTATATATGAGAAATTAATGATATTTAATGCATTGATTAATTCAAATATTGATTATTTTCATTAGATGCTATACTATTCCAGTGTTCATTGACAAGTAATATTATATGCCATTGTTATTATTGCAAACATTGACTTCATCAATATTTACTGCTATATATGCTCATATACATTAAAAACCTAGATAGTCATTGATCTATGAAGTACTAACCATTATTGCATGTATTAGTTTCACTGTTGTCTTGTCTCGCAAGAAGGTGCCTTCTCTGTCGTTACTCTTCAGTTGACTATCTTATTGGCGGTAATCTGTGAAGGGGAAACTAGCCTTAAACCTTTGAGGCTTTCCTTTCAAAACCCCAGATTGCCAGGGACATCTCCCTTGGGCTTAGCCACCCTAAATAGAAAGGACCTCCCCATTGTGGTGACATTGGGTGGGGTAGTTCCCTGTTACGCTAGTTTGACTTTTATCCTATAGCCTTGTAATCTTAAATACAAACTGAGCGATAACATTTTGGCACTGTTGTGGGGGAACACTGAGTCAATCTTCCTCAACGACAAAACCTTTGGTAAGCCTTGCCTCAAAGACCTTTCTCTTACAAGCTTACCTGGCGACTCCACTAAGACTTTTCCCCCTATTATTTGATAGTTTCAGGAAAACTATCTGGCGACTCCACAAACCAGAAGGAGGTTCAATAACCCTCCTCTAGCTTTCAGAAGGAAGCCTCCTGCTAATTCACCTGTTGTTAAGTCACTTTTTGGAAAGAGACTTCCTTTAAACATGTCTACTTCTCAGATCGGTACTACAAACCCAGTTAACAATCAGAGACAATGGTCATCTACCTTGTTCAAGCCATTAGACATGTCAGCCATACCTGGCTACCCTAGGCAAATGCCACCTAAATATGAGAAGTGGTTGCCTAAGTTTACCAACACTGATGCTACTAGTGACAAAGATCATATGAGTAACTTCTGGGCATTTGTTCAGCTTCACCCTATCAATGATGATGCTGAGGATTTGGTCACGAAGCTCTTCTTCGCTACCCTTTACGATGCTGCAAGACATTGATATCTTGGCCTACCTGATGGAAGCATTAAGACCATGGATAGAATTGAGGAAATCTTTCTCTGAAGGTGGAGTATCAAAGAAGATATGAACATGCTGCTCACCCAACTAAATGGCCTTTCCAGACGTGAGAATAAATCCATCAGGAGTTTCATACCAGGTTCGAAGCTTTACTCCAACGAATTCCCCCAAGCCACCATCTGAAAGATGATTACCTTGTTCATATTTACACTAGATCTTTCAATGGCTAATTAGGGTATCTTCTCAGAGACAAAGACCCTCAATCCATCCAAGAAGCCCAAGATCTTGCAACCAAGATAAAAGGAAATCTCCTTTCATCCAAGATTGAGCCCTTTGCCAACCCTAGGGGGAAAATAGACACCAAGCAGAAAGTGGTACACAATGCTGAGCCTACTTCGGATCTCTGCACCAGTATCAGTAAGCTACAAGCCTCAGTAGATAACATCCTGAAGAATCAAGAAGAAGTTATGAACCGGATCGTAAAACTTGAAAAATCCCAGACCCAGGCACCTAGACCTCCATTCAAAGGGCCATTCCAAAAGGGGAATCAAACCTACAAGCAGAAGAATGAAAATGAAGTCCCGAATACTCTGGCCCCTACAAATGTGGTTGATGAATACCCTTGGTGCCTGGAATGTAGTGAAGCACATTGGGAGAATGAGTGTCCTTATAACGCCAGCCAACAACAAGTCAACAACTTTGACTTCTTTTCAAGTTTCCCTCAGATAAACATCACAGATGCAGAACATCAACAAGCCCTGAAGGAAGCAACCAGAGCAGCAAGATTGGAAATAATTAACAACTTGGACCAAGAATCACGAGAAAAACTAAAGAAGCAAGAAGTCCAAGTATACCGGAGAAGGAACTCGAACCAACCTACAAGTGATCAGTCAAAATCTTCTGAAGTTCCTCCTCCTAAAAATCCCAAAGCTGACAAGATTACCCTTGATTTTGATTTTGAAGGAGCTTTGTCGAAGATGCATGTAAATGTTCGCTTAAAAGAAGCAGTCAAGATCCCTTCTATTAAAGAACGCTTCAACACCTTATTTTCGGGAATGGTCGAGCCTATGGACCCCCCGATCATGCTGCAAGACGATCATTTCAGGATCCAGTACAGTGAAAATCCACCTTTCTTCATGACTCTTATGATGAACAATAAATATCTCAACAATTGCATGTTGGATACAGGTGCTGGTGAAAACATGATGTCTCTTAAAGTCATGCAGCAGATGGGCCTGAAAGTAACCAGGCCTTATAGGAACATTTGTGGATTTGAATCCAAAGGAATACCCACACATGGTGTTGTTGAGAATGTCGAAGTACAGTTGAAAGAATTCCCCAAGAAGACAGTTCACTTAGACATTATAGTTGTTGATGTCCCGGATGTGTGGGGAATGCTGTTATCTAGGAAGTTCGGTGCGATGATAAGCGGGTCCCTTGAGATGGATCTCACCTTTATGCGGTTGTCGTTGAAAGATGGAACAACTGGACGATTACTCAATATGCCAATAACTGGAACTCATGTAGAGGATGTTGTCCCTATTGTGAATGAAGCGCAGAAAGATGTGATACAAACTCTTCAAGAGTATTCTCCGGAAGACATGCCATTTACTATGGAAGAATACTTTGACCAGATCGAGTGGCCTAAGAAAGAGGAATATCAACAACTCCTAGATCAGTTTTAGAACAAAGAGGTAGGGACGGTGAAGATACTAAAAAGACCAAAAAATGAAGAAGATGTACAGATACATCCGTCCCAACAAGAAGCATTTACTCCAGAAGCCCACCCACCTCCCTCAGTACAATACACCAGGGTTGTTCAAGGAACTAACAAACAAAAGATCTGAAAATACAAGGAGGGGAAGTTAGTATGGATGTGGGATACTCAGAAAGGAGAGCCTACTAATGTAAAAGGAAGTACACAATGATGGCTCGGACCCTTCAAGGTCGGAATGGAATTAGTAGATAACTCTTATTTCTTGTCCACCTTGGAAGGAAGAAGGCACCCATTACCTAGCAGCGGACGCCTCCTCAAACCCCACCAAGGTGGTGGGGCATGACTATACAGGTAAGTATGAGTAGGTAGGCATTTCCGTGTATTATACCATTTGCATTTATTGTTTGTTTCCTTATTGCATCTTGATTGTTTTATCTCATATGTATACATGTATTATTTTGCGGGGTGGCAATACCACCCCACCTTTTGTCGCTGATGCTTTCTTGTCAAGTGTGAGCAGGTCTGCAGGTTTATTCCAGAGATGCTGAGGTTCTCATGTTCTCTATAGTGAGCACATGTCCTCTGCAAGATACCAGATATATAAAATATGCAGAACAGAAACGAAATGCTAGAAATAACAGAATAACAGTGAAATATCCAGCATAATCTTCACAATACGCAGAAATGATATACGAAATAGCAATAGAAATAGCACTTGAACAG
>ML802330.1:172763-183965 GCA_009831015.1 Picea engelmannii
CAATGTTTGGGAGTTATTAAGGACCTGGTGGTTTCCCTGTTTCAGCTACCCATGAAAAGTATGGTCATGGATATAGTGGTAGCTGATGTTCCCCCCAAATTTGGCATGCTGTTGTCAAGATCTTGGATTAAGAGACTTGGAGGAACTTTACAGATGGACCTCACGTATGCCACTATCCCGGTCTTTGGGGGGGAACATAGGAGATTGTACAGAGAAGCCCAGCTATCCTACATAGTCAGTGATGAAGCAAACCCCACTAATCATCCCATCTATGCCTTGGACACTGACTTAGGATATAGCTTATTGCAAGTCACTGATGAGCCTAAGACCCCTTTGCAGATCAGAAAACAGCTCAGTCCTGATCAAGGAATGCCTTTTTCAACCACCTCTATTTGGAAGATGTTCTTTGATGGAGCTTCTTCCAGTATAGGTGCAGTTGCCAGAGTGGTATTCAAGTCCCCTTATCAGGAGATCATATCACTGTCATACAAGATGGAGTTTGAAGTCACCAATAATGTGGCAGAGTATGAGGCTCTGGTGCTAGGATTAAGGGCTGCAAAAGAAATGGGAATCAGGGAAATTACTATGTTCGGGGATGCAGAATTAATTGTCCAGCAGGTCAAAAACGTCTATCAGACCAAGCACCCTCGCCTCAAGAATTACAGGAATGAGGTATGGGATCTAATTGATAGTTTCTTCCTGGCTTTCAACATCTCTTTCATTCCACGGGAAGAAAATTCTCCAGCCAACTTTCAAGCCTTCTCAGCTAGTTTGTTCGAAGCTCTTGCGATGCCCGATGACAGATCAGAGGTGGAAGTAAGATACAGACCCTCTGTACCAGACAATGTCAAACATTGGAGGGTATTTGAAGATGATCAGGATATTGAGAAATTCCTCCAATCCATCGACGACTTCTCTGCGTTACATATAGATGAGGACCCTGACGAGGAACCTGACCACCACCCTGGGGAGTTGTTGAATAAAGTTGTTGATCATCAGATTATTCAACTGCCGGGCAATCATATACCACGAGGTCTGATCCCATTAGAAAGATTTTTCGACGGGAACGATGTGGTGGTAAAGGGCAGAATTTCAGGTGACAATGCTGATACAACTGAATGCAACATAGGCACACCGGAGGAACCCAATTTTGTCAAGCTGTCGAGGAATTTAACTAAAGAGAAGAGGATCGGATATACTAATTTGTTGAGGGAGTTTGCCGACGTGTTCGCATGGACCTACGAAGACCTCAAGACATACGACACGTCAGTCATTGAGCACAAGATCCCATTGAAAGAGGAGGCTAGACCTTTCAAGCAGAAGCTGAGACAGATAAATCCTACGTTGTTACCTGTCATGGAGAGGGAGGTAAAAAAGTTACTGGATGCCCAAATTATCGTCCCCTTGAGATACTCTAGCTGGGTAGCCAATTTGGTCCCAGTAATAAAGAAGAGCGGAGAAATCAGACTCTGTGTCGATTTCAGGAACTTGAACAGGAGTTCGAGGAAGGACAATTACCCCCTGCCCAACATGGAACATATATTGCAGAGGGTCACTGGTGCATCTAGGATATCTATGATTGATGGATTCTCTAGCTATAATCAGATATCAGTCATGACTGAGGACAGAGAAAAGACAGCCTTCACCACTCCCTGGGGCACATTCATGTATGCCAAGATGCCCTTTGGATTGATGAATGCAGGGGCAATGTTTCAGCGAGCCATGGACATAGCCTTCATCGGAGAAAAAGATAAGTTTGTGGTGATTTACCTGGATGACATAACAGTCTTCTCCAAGACTGATATAGAGCACCACTGCCATTTGAAAAGGGTTTTCCTGAAATGTAGTAGGTTTGGCCTTTCCCTTAATCCCAAGAAATCGTTGTTTGCTATGCAAGAGGGGAAACTGTTAGGCCATATAGTCTCAGCAGAGGGAGTAAGAATTGATCCTGACAGGGTGGAGGCAATTCAGGCCCTGTCACTTCCCCAATCTAAAAAGGAGGTCCAAGCATTTCTGGGAAGGATTAATTTCCTGAGGAGGTTTGTCTCAAATTTTGCTGAATTGGTAAAACATATCACAGCCATGCTCAGGAAGGGCCATGAGATAAAATGGACTACTGAACCCAGAAAGTCTTTTGACCAAATAAAGAAAGCATTGACTAAGGCTCCTATGCTGATCAGTCCAGATTATTCTAAAGATTTTATGATATTTTCTTTTTCTTCCTTTGACACAGTAGCGGTAGTTCTGTTGCAGAAGAATGATCAAGGGCAAGAACAGCCTATTGCCTTCTTTAGCAAGGCGCTGAGAGATGCAGAGCTCCGATACGAGATTATGGAGAAGCAGGCTTATGCCTTGGTGAAAGCTCTCAAAGCTTTCAGAGTCTATGTCTTACACTAAAAAATCATTGCATATGTCCCTTCAACCTCTGTGAAGGACATTCTTACACAGCCTGACATAGACGGAAGAAGAAGCAAATGGATCGCCAAGATTCTAGAATTTGACCTGGAGATTAAGCCCACCAAGCTAATCAAGGGGCAGGGTTTGGCCAGGCTCCTGGCCGAATCCAATTATAAAGCCTTGGAAATCAATTTTATCCATGAGCAAGTTGAATCATCCAACAGGGGTTCCCAAAGCACTGTGCCACTATCAGCATGCCTCTGGTACAAAGATATCTTGTACTTCCTGCAGGAGTTGAGACTCCCTGATGGGATGGAAAAAAGCAAGGCAAGAGATTTAAAGCTCAAAGCTGTCAAGTACTGTCTTATTGGCCAAGCTTTGTATTGGAAAGACCCCCAGGGGATATTACTACTGTGTCTGGACCCACAGCAGGCCCAGAAGGTTATAAATGATTTCCATAGTGGTCTCTGTGGAGGCCATTATTTTTGGAAGACCACAACTCATAAGATCCTCCGAGCTGGGTACTACTGGCCCACCTTATTTCCTGATGTCTGCAGGGAGATTAGAGCTTTCATCAAATGTCAAAAACTCTCCGGGAAGTAGCAGCTCAAACCCCTTCCATTGAAGCCTATGGTGGTCTCAGCACCCTTTCAGCAGTGGGGATTGGACTTTATCGGGGAAATTCATCCTCCCTCAAGTGGCCAGCACCGATGGATTTTGACAGCAACCGACTACTTCACTAAATGGATAGAAGATGTCCCTACCAGAAGCAATTATCACAAATCCATCATCAGCTTCCTGGAGGACATCATAGCTAGGTTTGGCTGCCCTAGCAAAATTGTCACTGACAATGCTTCCCCATTTCGGTCTGAGCCTCTGGTCAGATTTTGTGAACAGTTTGGGATTTCACTGATTCACTCCACTCCCTTCTACCCTCAGAGAAATAGACTGGCAGAGTCCTCTAATAAAAGTCTAATCAGGCTTATCAAAAAGCTATTAGAGGATAATAAAAGGGCCTGGGACTCAAAGCTCAAATTTTCACTTTGGGCCGATCGAGTGACAACGAAGAGGTCCCTGGGTCTCTCACCCTTCCAACTTGTTTACGGGATTGAGGCCGTCTTCCCCACTCAGCTTGCCTTGCCTGTGGAAAATCTCCTCCAAGACTATGAGGGGGAACCTAACCATGTGCTCAGAAGAATTCATCAGATGGTGGAGGTGCAGCAGATCAGAGAACAGGTCCTGGACAGAGCTTACAATCGTCAGCAGAAGATCAAGCAGGCTTTTGACAGGAAAAACAAAAAGAAAGAGTTCGAAAAGGGTGATCTGGTACTCAAATGGGATGCACCCAGGCAGGAAAAGGGCAAACACAGTAAATTTGATGCCCTCTAGTTTGGGCCTTTCAAGATCCTTGAAGTGTTTTCAAACAACACTTACAGGTTGCAGGATCTGGAAGGCAATGAAGTTTTTAGTGGCCCAGTCAATGGGCATTTCTTAAAGAAATGTTTTATGTGAGCCTCAGTCGGCTCTATTTGTTTTGTTTTGTAAATATTGTTTTTGTTTTTGTTTTCTGTTTCTCGGACTAATAAATGAATCCATAGCCCAACAACAAAGGCACTAAGTCTGCAAAAGAGTTCTTAGAGCATCACAGGGACAACTCTATCCCCCATGGAGCCGAATGTTAGTGATATTTCTTGTTAAAGGGGTTGGAGTGCGAAAGAACGGGTTAAAACCCATTTGTCCTAAGTTTTGGGCGATAATGTGCCCATGGTAAACAACACGCAAGACCGAGCAGTCCAGATTCATGTGCCCGGATCAACGGTGCGCATTGGATTCCGGACCCCCCTTGCCTTTCTACCTTTAAGCGGGGGGGGGGGTCCGGAATCGGGGGCGCACCTCTCCAATGGCTCAGATCGGCGCGCCCGGATCAACGACGATGAAGACCATTCCGGACCCCCCCCCCGCCTTTCTACCTTTAAGCGGAGGGGGGGGGTCCGGAATCCCATGAGCAGCTTCCCGACGGCCACGATCATAGCACCCAGATCAATGGCGCTCGTGCAGCCCCACCCCTCTCAGCTGCCCTGTGCTTAACCAGTGTGGGCCCTCCTCCTGTCATTTCATTCTTCCTTTCGCCTTTCCCCTGCTGCCGTGTGTCATCCATTCACCTCTCCTCTTTGGTCCGCGTGGCTCTCCCTTATTCCCACTATCCGCTCATTACCTGCCACGCGTCCCATTCCTTTCCACATCAGTCTCTCACCCGAAGGCGAGTTCGTTCTCCCGCCTTCTCCCCATCTACCTCGGTGTCTTCCGCCATGGATCATCCTCTGTCACCCCTCTCTGTCATCACTCTCACTTCTCGCCACTCCTTCCACGCACTCCCCGATGCCATCACTCCTACCATACACCATGTCCTCCTCGCTGGCCCTCATGTCCGTCCCTCAATCTATTCAGCTGTTCCAGGTGGCAGCGTGAGAAGTATTCCCTATCCCGAGATGTTGAGTTGGCCTGTCCGTTCTCAATCCCAAGAATCAGTTATTGAGGTGGTTGAGGGTGGTTAGACATCGTCTCTGCCATAATGGGGATGTCCGGCAATGAATTAAAAGCATGTCGATTCGCCGATGTAACTGTCAGAAGATCTATCGTGTCCGCCACAAGTTGCACGATTATTCAAAGATTGCGGCTGCAGAGTGTCAGAGGCCATGCAGACACAAAGCTTTGAATACAGTTTCTTGGTTCCGCTGTTGTTATTGTTTTAGTAAATGTAGGCATTTTTTCCATTTTGTATCTATCGATGGTAGAGATAAGCTCCCGACTGTAAAGTTTCAGCGACATTCTGGTCTCCTAGTTATGCCTCTGTGTTTGAGAATTCTTGGTTTATGACAAACAGTCCTTGTTTTTACGTCTCTATTTCACCTCATGCCAGAGTGTTCACAGTCGAATGATTTGCGTGGATAGTTGCATTTGTGTTATGATAAAGGATTTGTCGTGACATTTATGTACTCTCTGGTTGCCTGTATTTGAATATAAAGTGACTTTGTGTTTGAATGCTTTCTTCACCAGTCTATGATGAACCTGATGTTTATTATGGATCTTTGCACTCTTCTTGCATAAGTCTTCCACCTGCTCACCCTTTACTACGACTCACTGTTTGGAGTTTATCAAGACCTCACTCGTTCATGTATGCCTTGGTCTGGTTTCTGAGTTGATACAATGCTGTTTCGATTTTTCCTCCATTTGATCACCCTTTAAACAAATCGTGACATTAATCTGATGGGCTTCGGGCTCTTCTCCTGCTAGCAATCCAGGAGTGACCTTCGAACGCCAACACCCGTAAATGAGTTGGAAAGGACAAAACCCAGTAGCAATCTTTACTGAAGTTCGATAAGCCCAAAGTGTCGAATACAACATCAAATGCCAATTTGACTTGGCTGAATTAATCATTCATTGAATAATAGTCTTGATAGACTTATTAATTTCCTCTACTTGACCATTCTCTTGTGGGTAATAACGTGATGAATGTTCTTGCTTAAACCCTATTTTTGATGTTAATTCATACATCATTTTGTCTTGGAAGTGATTTCCATGGTTTGTGACAATCTCCTTCGAAATACAGAACCTGGCTACGATCTGGTTAAAAAGGAAAAGGGCAGTCATTTCCCCATCATTTTTGAATGTTCACATAACTTCGAACTACTTAGTAAAGTAGTCTACTGCTAGTATGATATAGTGATGCCCCCTAGTTGAAACTGGTGACATGTAGTGAAATAAATCCCCCACTTGGTGAAGGGACTGATGACAATAACTGGGAACATGGGTGATGGGTGTGCTTACATCTTCTGAGGGAAGATCTGGAATGGGTGACACTTCTTGACCACCTCAACACAATATTTTATTAACGAGGGCCAAAAGTATCCAGCACAAAGAATCTTTTGGGCTATTTCCAACCCAGACAGATGAGTGCCATATGCTCCTGTGTGACAGTAATTTAAAAAATCTCCACTTCTTCGTTAGTGAGACATCGACGAATAATGAAATCTACTCCTAGACGATATAAAGTGTCATCAAGGATAAGATATTTCCATGCTTGGTGGTGTATTCATCGATGCTCATCGCGAGAAGCAGAAGAAGGGAACTTCAAAGTATGAAGATACACAAGTATATCTCCATACCAAGGGTCCAAAGATGCAATAAGAAAAATATATCCATTGATCAATGATTATTTGGGCGGAATATTACCACTTTTGACTGGAAGTTCCAAGAATTAGTTCAACAAAGACCAATGAATTTTTATATTTCGCCGAAACAAAATCCAAGTGAAACTCTTGCAAGATGACTATCCATCCACTAATTTTCCCGTCGATGACTTGTCATGTTAACACATACTTAAAAGGGTTCATGACGACAACGATGGTGGTCTTGAGAAGTAATATGTAATGAAAGAACCGTTGGACAACATGGAAAACTTCCAAAGCAAGTTTCTCAACATGTGTGTAGGTTATTTCCAGTCGAACTAGGCCTTGACTAAGATAGTAGATAACGTTCTCTTCAAGCGTGTCATCCTCTTGGACCAAGAATGTGTCAATGGTAGTCTCTGCGACAACCAAATGCAACAAGAAATCCTTTCCATAATCTAGAGGACTGAGTAGAGGGGCATACGTCAGGGCACATTTCAATGCTTCAAAAAGCACTAAGCCGCTTCATACCAAAAAAATGGGACCACTTTTTTCAAAAGATGCATAAACCCTTTAGTAATCTTGACATAGTTGGCAACAAAATGCTGAAGAAAGTTGGATTTCCCCCGTAGACTCTAAATCTAGGGGATTGTGCGCAGGGGAGGAAATTGAACTATTGCCTCAACCTTCAGAGGATAGACCATTATCCCTTTAGTTGAAATTATTAAACCTAAAAAGCGTCGCGATGTCACACACAAATTGCACTTGTTTGGATTCAAGTGAATATGATAGTAGAGAAACCTCTCAAAGATAAGTCATAATGGGTGGGATGATCAGATCTCTTAAGAGAATGTGATGCCAGATCATCAAGATACGCCTCGACTATGTGTTTGAGGTCATAGAAATAAAATGACATGGCCCACCAAAAAGTGGCTCCAACATTCTTAAGGACAAAAGGAATTTTTCTATACGTGAATGTACTCTAAGGAAAAAAATTCTATTTTATGTTGGTCCTCAGGATTCATTTGAATTTGATTGTACAAGAAAAAACCATCCATGAAAGAAAACACCTCACAACCCACACATTCATCGACAATCTGGTCAATAAATCTGGTTGGAAAATTGTATTTTGGGTAAGCTTTGTTCAGGTCACAAAATTCCATACATACATGGATCGTACCTTTCTTTTTGTTGACATGAACATGGTTTGATACCCATTCCATCAATTGCACAGGATAGATGAAACCAACCTTGATGAGTTTCTCTACTTTAGCCTTTATCACCGTTGCTTTGCGAGGATTGACTGGGCAAATATTTTGTCGGACAGGTTTAACATCAGGGTAAGTTGTGATATCGAGTTTAACGATACATGGATCAATTCCTGACATCTCCTCATAAGTCCATGCAAATATGTCACAAAATTATTTAAACAATTCAATGTAGATCTGAATATCTTCTGGAGAACAATCCACACTAACAAAGACATTTTTCACGACCCCAGGGGTTCTATAGATGTCAATAGGAATTGTTTCAACTATACTTTCCATGTTTCCCTTGGCATATATTCCTTGCTTAGCCATAGGGTTAATAGGACAAGGGGAATATCCATTCATTGTCATAACAAACTCTCCTGCCTCTATTCTTCTGATCTTGGGTAAGAAATAAGATCTGTGGTGAAGATCGTCCCAAGGTATGTTTGGCCAAGTCATTGCCTCCAAGATCTCCTCGTCAGAGGGAAAGACTAAGTCTAACAGGTCATGAGAAGTGAGAGAGTCTTAAGCCCAAATGGGCTCGAGAATAGGATCTAGCTCCTATAGGGGAGCTAGATTAGGGTTGGCTAAGGCTTCCTCGACAATACTATACACAACCTTAGAAGTGGATAAGGGCATAGCCATTCCAAGGTTCCCTACCCCTTCCATCGAAGCCGATGGGGAAGGTAAAATCCATGGGTCATTAAAGTAATTCGTTCTAAAAGATGTGACCTAAAATATTGCATCCTTCAGTTGGTTGGGGACAACCGAAATAAACTTGACATCATTAGCAGGTGGTGGATAATCAAATTTCCCCATTAAAGACAGAAACAATCTAACACCTAAGTTGACAGTACCTGGCTATGAGTTTTCAATCACCGATACCATGGATGCCCCTGATGAAGGGACAGAATGAGAGAAGGATAAATGATCAACAATTATGATCCGAACTTCGTGAGGAAAACATAAGACCTGAAAAATGGTGGATACAATTGCTTTCATAGCATAGGTCCAAATCCTCCCTAAAAAAATATTGTAGTCGAGAGGCACATCGACTACTTCTACTTTGACACACACAATGTTTCCCTCCAAATGCATGAGGAAAGAGGGAATTATTCCATGTGTTCTGAAATATCGACCATCAAACACAATTATCAACACGGGTGACGAGGAGAACTCAAGTTGGCCGATGGCCTTCCAACATGCCAATGACATCACGCAAGTCAATGCACCCTCATCAACCACCATACGTAAAATGGGTCATGTCAATGATTTCATGGCATACATCACTACTATATGGAAAGAGACATGGTGAGGAAGACAAGGTTTATGGTCTATAGGGTAAAAATAATAATTCTTGATTAGTGGTCTCGACCGCACCCAAGGAAGAAAACAAATCTTTTCTCTATGAGGGGAAACTCTGGAGAACTTCCAGAGTGGAAATTACACAAGGAGTTTGTGCCATATCCTCCATGATGGAGTAATTATGAGTAGCCCTTGCATTTGGGTTGTGAGAAGCCTTTTTGAATGCACCTTTAGGGATGCAAGTCATTGTTTCTCCCACTATCTTCTCAATTTGAAGAGGAGTCAATGGGTTGGAGGCTTCTTTTCCCTTCTCAACAGATTCTAACATTCCATAGTTATGAGCCCTGATCTGTTGATGAGCTTCGACTTTCATCATATAAATGTTTGTGACCTTGTTGTTACTATTAGGAGCAGGGGTTTCCTGACTGCTCCCAGGAGCACTCATGGATGAGGAATCTTGAGATAAATTTTACCCTTGTGGAAAAGGGTTTGTCAACACGACATGTTGTTGTTGTGCCAATAGTTTTTGGGATTATTCAAGCTGAGGGAATCTGTGAGTCAAGTGGTCGTCTATGAAAATCTTACATAGAAACTTCACCTTTCTCTTTTAATTTTTTGCCTCACTAGCATTATTTGCAGCCTTCTGATCCCCCTTACCCTTCTTTTTTTTAGGTTTCCTCTTTCCCTCGGTTTGTTGGTTACCCTTGGGATTTTTCGATTGCAAACTGTGTACATCCAACGTTTGGGTTACGGGGGTAGTTTAACTAGGAGTTTGGTTGGATACAATATGTTGAATTGATAACTGTTGTAAATGATTAGACAAATGATTTGTGGAATTTCTCTGTGGTGAACCTACTATGCCATCGGCGTGAGGTCCATACTTTTGTTTGGTCTTGTTGAAATTTGATCATGGTGCATCAGGAACGATCTCATATAGCACACTAGATTGAGAGTAAATCAACTCCATTTGCTAGGCTCTCATGATAACCTCTTCTTCGAAAAAAAGTTTAGACGTCGTGACGTATTTGGATATGCAAGGAACCAAGGAATTTATGAACAAATCGAGAAAAAATGTGGGAGGGACCTTAAATTTGATCAAAATCGTTCGTCACTACCATTCTCGGATGTGATCCTAGATATGGTCATCTTTCAGCTGCTCAAAGTTGGCCAACAACTCAGTGCCAGTATCATATATTAATGGTAACTGGAAATGGTTTAAGAATACCATAGCCAGGTTGTTAAAGTAAGCATACTTTGAGCTATCAATCTTGATATACCATTTCACGACACCCCCTATACGAGTGCATTGAAACAAGTGCAACTAAATGAAATAATCCTTTAATGATATGGATGAACACCGTAAATGGAATGTCATCATATGATCACCTGGATCTTTGCCAGGCTTGCCATCAAACTTAGGAATGTTCGAGGGAAACTTAGTCTCCTTGGGAGGCCAATGTGGATCATGCCATATTGGGTCATTCAAAAGCCTTGACAAGTCTAGCAAATGTCGAGTTTCTAGAAAAAGGTAGTCTTAGTTGTGGCGGATTCACATGAAAAGAGGGGCTTGGATTTTGGTTGGCACTTTGTTGCCAGGAATTTTTTTATTGTTGTCCATGGTTTTGGTAGAGACCATGGTGGCCCTGTACAATAATAGGGACTTTCATTTTATTCTACATTGTCGGTTGATTCCCGAAGTTGGATGACATGCCTTTGTTGGTCACTATAATTGCTTAATTAATTTCAAACAACCAAGTGAAACATAAATTATCAACCCAGGGAAGTCTTTTGTTTCAAAGGTAGCTGCGCACTATATATGCTCAATTCCAAAAGCACTTAGTGTTGTAGTAAAGAAATCATTCTATCTACTTGCTGAAATGAACTGAAGCTCTGAATTGTATCACAGGAAAGAGATATCCCTATTGCAATTCTTCATATTTCAAATTAAGAATCCTGGATTACATTTTAAAATAACATTGCAATGGGTAAGAACAACTATCTTGTAATCAGAGAACAGGACCCTTACTCTCAAACAGAGACTCAGTACTAACACTCTTTCATAAAAGCAATAATGCAGAAAA
>ML802330.1:199208-213638 GCA_009831015.1 Picea engelmannii
AATTAAACATATAGTGATGAGAAAGGACGTTGTATACCTTGGAGTGATCAGATGAAGTGATAATATGAATCTAAATACAGGTGATGAAGGGTATAATAATGGCAAAAAGTATGAGCAAAAAGGTACAATATGTGGTCCCAACAGCCTTGTTCATGGATTGTTCCCTGTACAATGTTCCAAGGACCTTGGTTGGGGATTCCCCCAACCAACCCTCTTGGCATAGGTAATGAAACCTGCCCAAGGTTCCATTGAGTGTGGGAGTGGTTTCCCCCGATTGATATCCCTTGTGAGGGAAACAATCCCTACCAAGGATTCCCAAGACCTTGTGAGGATTAAACTCCTATCATCAATCCCTGCAAAGGAATGAAACCTTGCGTAGGGTTTTATTGACCAAAGAAGGGGTTTCCCCCAGCCGAGAAAGTATATGTAAATAAGATGTTATTTACAAACACATCGAATAAATAA
Organism: Picea engelmannii; assembly: GCA_009831015.1. Taxonomy (NCBI): domain Eukaryota; kingdom Viridiplantae; phylum Streptophyta; class Pinopsida; order Pinales; family Pinaceae; genus Picea; species Picea engelmannii. The sequence continues at coordinate 199,674 of ML802330.1, forward strand.
AAAGGCATAGATCCCACCAGATTCATGTAGGATTGAGGTCCATGGCTCCCTCCACTAAACAAACTAGATTTGGTATTAAGATCGATTGGTTGTTGGAAAGTGCCTCCCAGGGAAGGGGACAGAAGAGGGATGTGAATTCCACCATAAGGGATAGAATTGAATGGGGTAGTGGTTCCCACAATGACTCCTTGCAAGGGAGTGTTAGAGCTCCCTGCCCCCACACCAATGGTCTATAGAGTAGAGTAGGTTAGAACTGAATGGAGTCAAAATATGACATCCCATATGAAAAGGGAGCGCCAAAGACATTCTAAATAGAGGGAATAGTGGTCAAATTTAATGGATTGTTCCACTTCCCAAAGTAGTGGGCATCTGGACAACCATAGTCCTGACAGGTAGAGGTGGGGGAGGAGGAAAACACCCCCTCTTGAGACAACTATGATGGGAGTATGAGGACTCCCTAACGAAGTAGCACTAGTTTCTTCCATTGTCATGTGCAGAACAAACTATTGTTCAGGTGAAGTCACCTCAGGAGGGAGTATCTAAATTAGAAGAGGTGTCTAAAAGTTAATAATAAGATGGTTTGCACCCCTAAATCCTTCAGGTTCTAGGTCCAAAACAATGGAATTCTCTGGTGCAGGAAAGTTTTCTATGGGAGATGGCTCAGATACAATTTCCTGTGGTCTGTTAGCTTCAAACAATCCTTCTTGGTCTAGCCTGTGCCTCAATGATGGCATGGGTGGCTCCAAAGTAACTAGCGGAAGGCCCTGAAGCCTACACGAATGATAGAGTTGTTGATATTCTACCTTGTGAAATGATCAACCGACACTATAAAGTGGAACTAGCGTGAAACAAAGAGCACACACTAAAAACTTCCTAATGGAAAATAAATCAAACAATTGACTGTAAAGAAGAACAGTTACACCAATTGACACTAGAGAAACTTACCGATGTTAGTGTAACTCGAACATGGAAACACCCTCCGGGTATATTCTGAAAAGAATGATCCAATGTTTGCCCTGGGTACCGTGGTATACCCTTGTAGTCAGCCATGTAAGTCCCTAAAACCATGCAACTATGTTTCCAAATCACAGTCAGTCACTAGGTGGGTATAGTCGACAGTCGGGTTGATCGTAATGAGCAGGATAACAAAGTCTGAAGCCTTTCAAGAGTATCAAAGAAAAATGGTTTGGAATACACATGAGGATCTCAAACGAATTCAAGGTCCACAAGGCTCCATATTCAAATGAGATCAGTGTAATTCCCAAGAACGACCCTCAATATACAATCCCCACTTCGGCTTTGGAGGGGTTATCTCCTCTACCTTTCCTCACGTAACCTTAGGTTTAGCCCCTGTGTTAGAGGGGGGTCCCGACTAACTCTTAAGACACTTGATTTATAACACTCCCTATCACAGACTCCAATGTTTTTTTAGGCGACCTTGAAGAGTTTCCTCTCCACACCTATTTCAAGGCCCTAGAGCCTAGACTACTTCGCGAACCCTACAAACAAAAGTCTAATTGATTTTAAGTGTTAAACGTTGATTTTAATTGGCTTGATTTACTCAAAAGGATATGAACATGCAACTTATGATGTTTACAAGAGACGAAAGAGAAGAACAACTTTAGAGCTTTTTTGTAAAAACAAACCAGGTTCTTCAATGTAAAGAAATGGCTTTTAAAACTTTAGAACTACACACTTTTCAAAATAGTATTCCAAGATCCTATAATGCCAAAAAATTCCTAACATGAGCTTTTCATTTTACAATGTAAATTCAAACTACTAAACTTTCAGAGAAAAGACAAAGAAATAACTTTGAAAGAGAACTCTTTTCCTTTGTAAAAAACAACCTATGCTACAACTACCAAAAAAAATGCATAATTCAATCCAATGATTGTTTTGATTTTTTGAAATGCTTGGAAAAGAAAAAACACAAATAAATGATCTTTTTCATTTTTTCAAAGCATATGCAAGATAAAGAGAAAAATGAACCCAATACTAACAAAGACCCTAGACCACCACTTGAACGCAGGGATTCACTAGAATCCAGAGAGGGATTTAACACTTATAGGATCGCTCTAAACCTCTAAAGTAAAGAAAAGAAAAGAAGTGACAGGGGTTCTTTACAAAGAGAAAGTTCATTCAAAATCTTTAACCCAACCAAAGACCATTAACAGAGACCCTGAAGAGTTCAAGAATGCCTAAGAAGCACAAAGCTTCTTGTCAGGAAAGAAAAAGTCTATTTTTAAAAACCTTCCAAAACACAGAGATGCGGGTTGTGCACAAGAAACCTGCATATGTATGAAATATGTATATTGTGTAGATTGTGTATGTAGGTGGGCTAAACAAAGGATAGGTTGTCTGGAAATTTTCAAAAAGAAAAAAGGGCTTTGATAATTGACTGGGCAGAGAAGGCTAGTAGGCACCTGGAAGATGACCAACGACCCTAAAATGACTCACTAAACCTAGAAAAATCACAAAGAAAATGAAAAAACCGAATTAAAATCAAAATCTCCCACTAAGACCCTAAAGAGACTCCCTAGTGAGTCGCCAATTCTGGTACGGGGAAAATCCCCCTATACTGGGTCTAGGTACAGGCAGAGCACTGACTTCCCTTAAAAGACTATTCTACCCTTAAGCTACCTAAAAACTATCTAAATTGAATGACAAGAGAGAGGAAAAAATGTCAATGGGTGTGTTAGCACTAGAAGTCACCTCTGGATTGCAGCAGAGGTAAGCCCAATACCCATCAGTTTTTATGTCACAATGAATAAATTTAAGGGGGGTTTAATGGATGCAAACTCAAGATGATATTTCTTTAACTCAGAAAATTGGGTTGATATGCACAGGAAGGTGAGGTCTTGATATAACTTCAGACAGTAAGTTGAAGTAAGGGTGAGTAGGGGGCATAACTTGAGGAGAAAATGTAAAGGTCTGCTATGGACATCAGGTCTTCTAGCAGCCTAAGGAGGAAAATATTCAAATACAATATCCTCTTGGATCCAAAACTTCAAGAAACTGAAGACACTATAACAATACTCTAATCAAACATACATGACAATATAATCACAACAACTCGACTGGATCATCCATGCTCGAGTCTTCAATATCAGAGGCAAGAGAGGTGGAAAAGAAGGTTGACTGTCATTAAACAAGAAGTCTCAAATTACAACACATCACCAGAGAACCAGAGGGTTCATTAAAACTTTATAATCGATAGTTTAGCTCTACCATCGACACTAAACAAAATGGAAAAAATGCCTACATATACTTAGAACTGGATCTAACAGCTTAAGATGATCCTGTCATTCTTTCAAATCTTTGCGTTGATGAGATTCTCTATCAGGATGCGCATGCAGACGTTGGTAAGACTGCCCATGTAGTCTTCTGTCAGACACAATATCTGTCAGACCGGATTGATAGTTTTCTTCCATGATTTGTCCCTCTCTTCCCTTCTATTTATGGAAGGAGACGATGTCTCACCCACCTTCCATGCTTTCATTGACTGCTTCATTGGGATCTGAATGGGAAGATTCAACGCCTGCACCTGGAAGATGTGGCAGCCTCTCCTTTTACATTTGCGCTCTGTTGGATACTTGCAAGGGAGACAAGCAAGCAGACGAATGTGGAGCTAACGAGGACTCGACGAGGTTATGGAGGACCATGTGGAAAGATGCAGTGGAAGAATAATGATTGGGAAAGAATGGATGACAGGACACTGGCGCTAAGATGTAAAGGCACAGAGGTGATGTGGCACAGGAAGGTGACATGGAGGCAGAAGGGAGGCTACAGTGGTAGGCACAGTGGGGAAAACAATGATACATGTGGAAGTGACACGGGAGACATGTGTCGTGAAGTGAGTGGGGAAGGTAGAAAGGAGATGTGACATGAGGTGGGAGTGGGATACACATGCTAGGTAGGCGGTGATAAGCAGAACAAGAAAGAGGGGATGTGATGGGTGGAGAGATGAGTGAGTGGAGGAAAGGTGTTGGCAGGAAAAGGGGGCAATAAGCGAAGGTGGTAAGTGGTCTATTCGGAGGAGGGGGGGAGGTGGTAAGAGGTTTCGAGCAGTGGGGGGGGCGTCCGAGTTAATGAGGAAGTGCCACGATAGTGGGGGTCGACGCTCAAAAACCACCAACTCAGACCCCCCCCCTTGTTAAATGTAGAATGTCAGGGGGTACGATATGGATCCTGCACTATAGATTTGAGTGCACAGATCTCAGCCGCCTTGATCTATGCACCCCTTAGCACAACGCGCCTAGGAAAAAAACTTAGGATAAATGATAAAAGTGGGTCTTTATCCCCCTATTTGTCATTTTTTTTTCACCATGGGGCCATTTTCCAGGGAAAACCCCCCTTCATACAAACATATGTGATAACATTAGGCTCCATGGGGGATGACCTTCTCCATGTGAGATGCCAAGAACTCACAGCTTTAGTCGCCTTACTATTGGGTTGTGGTGTCAGTCGTTAAAACATAAATAAAATGATATTTACAATGGCATGAAGGAGCCACTCATGGCTCAAACAAAGAAATTTTTCAGAAAATTCCCATTGACAGGGCCACCAAAAACTTCATCACCCTCCAAATTCTGCAACCTGAAAGTATTATTTGGAAATACCTCAAAAAATTTGAAGGGTCCAATCCAAAGGGATTCAAATTTACCATGATGTCTCTTGTCTTGTTTGGGTGCATCCCATTTGAGTACTAGATCTCCCAGCTGGAAATACTCTTTTATTACTTTCCTGTCAAAAGCCTGCTTGATCCTCTACTGATGTTCATGTGCTCTGTCCATCAGTTGCTCTCTTGTTTGCTGCACTTCTACCATCTGTTGTACTCTTCTGATAATATCATTAGGCTCTCCTTGGAAGTCCTGAAAGATTTTTTCCACAGGAAGGGAAAGATGAGAAGGAAATATGGCCTCAGTCCCATACACAAGATGAAAATGAGAGATACCAAGAGACCTCTTTGTTGTCACTCTATCATCCCACAATGCAAATTTGAGATTTGAATCCCATGCTTTCTTGTTGTCCTCTAGAAGTCTTTTGATAATCTTTATAAGGATGTTGTTAAAGGGATCTGGTAGTCCATTGCCTTGGGGATAGTAGGGGGTGGAGTGGATCAATGGAATTCCAAAATTCTCATAGAATTTGATCAAATTTTATAACCCTAAACTTCACCAGACATGCATACCCAAATGACGTCTTAAATATTTATGATTTGTTTACATTTCTTGGTTATGATGTCTAACCCACTAATCCACACATAGAATGCATGATTGTGGTTTCTTGTTTGTCTTTTGGTGAATGCAGGTCATCCTTGGGAGGATACTTGCAGTCAGGAAACAACCGAGCATAAAGGGATCGACATCGAACACAGAGTTTAAGGTATGCCTACCGGATCCCTGTACTTTGTCTTTTATGTATGATTGTGGGATAATGTCAGGATAGTTGATAAAAAGTAGTATAATTTAGAAGGTTATATCTACCTACATTTTAGAACCCTAGTGTAGTATGTAGAGGGGTTTTCCTGCTATAGTAGAATTGGTGACCATACTGGGGAAATATCTAGGGTCTTTGGGGATATTTCTTTTTGGGTGCTTTGAATCAGTTTATTCACCATTTTTTGAGTTTCTGTAAGCTTCTGTATCTTTAAGGGATGTTGGTATTCCATAACAGTACTCCCTGCCTTTGCTTGACTGTTGGTTTTCATATTTTTTGAGAAGTTACAGAGGTGTACGCGACCTGTAGTGGGCCTGCACGCGTGCATACGCGCCCTGCCTTTCGACAACCCGCGTACATACGCTGGCTGCTGAAGTGTTAGTAGCGTGCCTATGTTGAGAATTTTTTTCTTAGAAGAGGCAGTCATCCTCTTCCCTGTTAGAAGTCACACTTCTTAGGGGTTTTCTTGATCTAGCTCTGGTCTCTGTTATATCAGTCTATAGCCTAGGTCTAACCTCAACATAGCTTTCTTTGCATCAAAAGTTTTCTTGTGTTTTCTTTGATAGGGTTTTTAGACAAGTTTGTGAGTCTTCTTTGATCTACCTATTTGGTATTGTCAGTGACTCCCTACGATCTGCGATTAGGCCTGAATTAATTTCTTGGTCTTGACTTGTCATCATTTATCCCTTTTTTTCTTTAGAAGAAAATAAAATAATTCATTTTCAAATTTCTTGTTTTGAAGCATAAAACAATAAAAAAAAATCTTTCATTTCTTTGTTTGGTAAAGTAGTTTAGGTTAGTTTCTTCATTTACCAAAGAAAAATAAAGTTTTCTTAAGTTCTTTACTTGAATGCTTAGGACATTAAGTAGCTCGTAGTCAAGTGAAATCTTGTTTTAAGTTTTTCTTTTCAAACATCTGAGAAAAGTAGTTATGAAAAGTTTGGTTAAAGAGTTTAAATTGGAAAATCATTATTTGTGAAGAAAGAAGTAGTTTGTTTTTAGTTTCATCTTATGCTCTTCTCTTTCGTCTCTTAAAGAACATCACTGGTTTCATTTACGTTCCTTTTGACTTAAGACAACCACTAAAATTAACGCTTAATTAAAATTTATTAGACTTTGTGTTTGAAGGGTCCATCATTTTAGTCTAAGATAGAGCCTTGATTTAGGATTGGAGAGGAAAATATTCAAGGCTACAAAAAAAAACATGAGAGTCTGAGCTAGGGAGTGCTTGAAAGTCCAGTAATTGTGAAATTTATTCAGGAGCCCCCTTTAATACAAGGGATAAACACAAGGTCACGTAAGGAAAGGTAGCGGAGATAACCCCTCCAAAGTCGGACCAAGCATAGTGGGGAACAGATATAGAGGGCTTATCTTGGGATTTCATTGATTGCATTTTTGACATAGACCCCCTACCCTTGGGCCAAGAGCTGCATAGGATATTCCCTAAAACCATGCCAAGGGTTAATTAAACCCTTTGTTTAAGCCACAAAAGACTTCGGGTTTCGGGAGTTGGAGAGTCCCGATGTATTTCCATAGCTCTTGGAATATGCCGAAATGCGAACTGTCAACGAAGGTTGACCTCTCCAACGCGACGAGCACATGCCACCTGTTGCCCAATAATTTCAGCTTTTCGGGACTTGATCGAACAACCAACAAATCCTCCTCTTCCCTTATGATGCTTCGAATTCTGAAATTTCTCCTTTGGCGAGATCGATGGTTGTGAGCCTCCCTTGATCTAATGGCTCAAACCTTTTTGGGATTTCACGTACCCAGAGTTCATGACTATCGACCCCAAATCACTTGTCACACCAATTCCCGAATTCCAAAATAGCGACCTTTTCGGGATTCTGCATACTGGGAGTTTGAAACTCTTGATTCCAAAATCACAACCTCATCTACTTCCCGAACCTCGAAATGCCGAAATGACGAAATGGGCTCAACGACGATTAGCCCTTGACCAAATATCATTCCATGTGACTTCTTCCTCTATGACCACAAACCTACTCCAAAGACACGTCGTGTTTCACGACTTCGGGGTTTTCAACGTAAAGTGCCCCGACTCCTTGTCATCGAAATTTCTGAAATGCCGAACCCCGAAATGCTGAAATGGCGAAATTCCATTCCAAAGGGGAATCAACGACTCCTGTTTCTTCTCATCTAATGGTTTCTACTCCTCCTGAGATCCTGAACGCTAAAAGACACTTAGCCTTAACCTTCTCACAAATCTGCGAGATCCAATGGTCCACGGGATTTCAACACTTCTTCCACGAAGAAATTTCACCGTTTGTTCACTCTTCTTCAAGGATCTCTTGGCCAAAATGACTTGGCATCCTTCCACCTGAACTTGAATTCTGTGAAATGATTTCGATCTCCACCTCCCTTTGAACACTTCAAAGGTGCTATCCCTCCTGAGATCTCACTTGCAAACTCAAGCCCCCAAAAAGAATCCTGCTCGCACTCCTTGCGACAACTTTCAGATAACCTCTATTTATTTGAGTCTTCAACCCTAAGCACTCTTTGCAACACTAGTCCTTCAACTTTCACCTTAGTTGGTAAGTTCTAAGGCTTCAACCAGCCTGCGCACACCTTGCACAGCTCTGTGCCTCACCTTCACTTATGCTGGTTATGAGAACAACGATATCTCTCCTGAGCTTTCCGAGATAAAACTCAGATCCTCGTCAACGCACACCTTGCTGACGTTCACTGCACTCTTTGCAGGAATTATCAGGAAGAGAAACAATTGAAACTCATTTGTCTCCTCTCTCAGACTTCATACACTCAACATGAAATCATACACCGACACAACATTGAAACAAATGCATAACAGGGAAAATAAAACAACTGTAAACATACCATTTAACAAATGTAAACAGTAAGCATCATAACACCCTAAAAATTGAGTCAAAGCTTCATATATTAACTCAAGCATTCTTGTACATGGGTTCTTCTCTACAGCTCTTTGCTTCAGCTCTACAAATTATGAATTCTGAAAGATCATAAAATTACAATGATACAAGGGTGAGGGTGTCTCTATCCATTTTCCCTCCTACGCTTCTAAATTGTCTAATCTATTAAATTAAATCTACCTACTTGCATTCATTACACATAAATGCCTCTACATTCGACAGATGAGAGCAATGCTCAATATTTGTTTACAACATCTAGATATAAATGTAAGTACACTTCCCCTAGCTATTACATTAATATCTGCTCATTAATTTTTCAAAACATTTCAAAATGTGTGCTGGTTCTTTTCCAGCTGTCTTTCGCCTTTGTGCTTGCTTGGCTGGATGCATACGATGCTCTTGCATCATACTCCCTTGCTTGAAAATTTTCATAAAATCCTGTTCATGAGCTCTTGCACGGTTTGTCCATGCCTATGAATTGCTGCTTCATCTTCCCAACTGGCATCTTCAATTGGATGTCTTTTCCATTTGACCAAGTATTCAAAATACTCTTTCCTCCTGGTCTTTTTGCTAATCCTTTTGTCAATTATGCCTTCCATCTGTGGCTTTTCAGCTACAGGCATTTGTTTTGTCCATTGAACCTATTTCTGTTCCTCCTCTACTCCTGCTTCTTCAGCTCTGTACAAATACGCAACATTGAATATCGGTGAGATTCCAACTCCATCGGGTAATTCAATCTCATATGCGTTTGTCCCAAATTTCCTTATGACCTTGCACGGTCCAATCTTTTTCATCTTCAGCTAATTATACGTTCTTCCTACGAACCTCTCCTTCCTCAGATGCACAAGAATCAGATCACAAACTTCAAATTGAAGTTCTTGCCTGTGTTGATCTACTCTCCGCTTGTATTCTTGACTTGAACTCTGCAATCACTCCTTAACTCAGCTATGAAGCTCCTTCATTCCTTCCGCAAAGTCCTCTGCACTAACACTCCTGAATTCATTTTGTTCCAAATCTTTCAATTCAGAAACTCCCCTTGGTTGCATTCCATATACAATCTGGAATGGACTCTACCTTGTGCTTCTATTGAGTGAATCATTGTAAGCGAATTCCACCTATGGAAGAATGTGATCCCATTGACTGTGGTGTTCAGTCACTAAGCTTCTTAACAAATCTCCCAAGCTCCTGTTCACAAATTCTGTCTGTCCATCCGTCTGAGGATGATATGCTGAGATAAAAGACAAACTTGTCCCCAACTTCTTCCATAAGGTCCTATAGAAATTCCCTACAAACTTGGTATCTCGATCAGACACGATACTCTTTGGAAAACCGTGAAGTCTGACGACTTCCTTAAAAAACAGGTTCGCAATATGAGTTGCGTCACTGGTTTTCTGGCATGGTATGAAATGTGCCATATTTGAAAATCTATCGACTACCACAAAGATTGAATCATATCCTCTTTGTGTCCTTGGCAGTCCCAATACAAAATCCATGCTCACTGCGTCCCATGGCATTTCAGGTATGGGTAATGGTTGGTATAACCATGTGTTCTTCCTTTTTCCTTTCGTGTGCTGACAAATTTCTGCACCTGTCCACAAATTTCTTGACATCTGTCCTCATTTCTGGCCAAAAATATGAGCCATTCAACTTTGAGAACATCTTATCATGACTGAAATGTCCGACCAATCCTCCACCGTGTTTTTCCTTCAGCAAATTCTCCCTCATGGAGAATTTTGGAATACATAGCTGATTTCCCCTGAACAATAATCCATCCTGGATCATGTATTCAGTCCATTGGCTTCTATCCCTGAGAATTGGATTCTCAGATGCCTCATATGCCTCCTTGAAGTCTAGATCATCCCTATACATTTCTTTAAGGTTATCAAAACCCAAAGTCTTGACTCTGAATTCCTGTATAAGCAAACATTTCCTGCTCAAAGCATTAACAACTTTGTTAGCAGTTCCAGAAATATGCTTAATCACAAAAGTAAAATTTTGCATGAATTCAACCCATTTAGCATGTTTTTGGTTCAACTTCTCCTGTCAAGTCACGAGTTGTAAAACGTGATTATTGCTGTACAAAACAAACTCCTTGGGAACCAAATAGTGTCTCCATTTCTTCAGTGCTTGTATGACTGCATAGAATTCTTTGTCATATGTGGAGTACTTAATCTTTGCTTCATTCAATTTTTCACTAAAATATGCAATCAGCCTATCATCTTGGCTCAAGACCTCTCCAATTGAAAATCCACTCTCATCACACCTGACCTGGAATGTCTTGCTAAAATCCGATAGAACCAGAATTGGTTGCTCAATGATCTTCTTCTTCAGTAGATTGAAACTCTTCTCTGCTTCCTCTGTCCAGTGAAAAGATTTGTGTTGTTTCTTCACCATATCCATCATCGGTGTGCTAATTCCACTGAAGTTTCGGCAATTTCCTATAGAAGCTAGCCAAACCATGGAAGCTTTGTACTTCAAACATGCTCTTTGGTGATGGCCAATCCTTAATCACCTTTATCTTTTCTGGATCCATTTTCAGTTCATTTGCAGAGATAAAAAAAACCCAAATAAATGAGTTATGTCCTCATAAATGACAATTTCTTCATATTAATTAGCAATTTCTCCTGCTGTAATCTCCTCATTACTGCAACTAGATGCTTTAAGTGTTATTTATCTGTCTTGCTGAAAATTAATATATCGTCAATATATACAATGACAAATTTCCCTATGAAATCCTTCAGGACTTCGTTCATCAACCTCATGAAAGTACTGGGCACATTCGTTAAGCCAAATGGCATGACAAGCCATTCATATAGCCCTTCATTTGTCTTGAATGTTGTCTTCCATTCATCACCTTCTCTCATTCTAATCTGATGATATCCTCTTTTCAAATCAATCTTTGAAAAAAACTTTTCTCCACTCAAGAAATCCATCAAGTCGTCCATCCTTGGCAATGGAAATCTGTATTTGATGGTAATCTTATTGATTTCCCTTGAGTTTGTACACATTATCCAACCTCTGTCTTTCTTTGGGCTGAGCACTGTCGGAACATCGCATGGACTCAAGCTTTCTCGAATCAATCCTTTGTCCATTAAGTCCTAGATCTATCTCTTAACTTCTTCATTTTCCTGCGGCGTCAACCTATATGCTTCTTTGTTCGGAAAACTGGATCCAGGTATAAGATCGATATGATGAATTATACTCCTGATGGGTGGCAACGAAAAAGGTAGTTCATCCACTACCATATCAACAAACTCTCGCAACAACTCCTAGATTTCTTCTGGTAAATCATCTATTCTCGTACTGGTCAAAACAATTTTGGGCTTCCTAACCACAATAAATTGTGTGTCTTCCTTCTTCTTAACCTCATTAAGAAGTTCCTTCCCGCTCATGAGAAGTACATTATTTCTCATCTCTGTTTTCACTTGTTTATCCTTAATCGGAAGAAACATGTGAGTCCTACCATTTTTCTCCAGGGTGTACATGTTCTTTCTCCCATCATGAACTACATTTCTATCATATTTCCATGGTCTACCCAACAATAGATGAAAAACATCCATGGGAATGACATCACATAATATTTCATCTTTATATCCTCCTATTTTAAATTCAACTAAACATTGTTTAGTGACATTTACCTGATGTCCTTTTTGTAGCCATGAAACTCTGTATGGGCTTGTATGTACAAAAGTCTCCAGCTATAGCTTTTCTACCATCTCTGTAGATATGAGATTGTATGTGCTACCACTATCCACTATGACTTTGCATACTCTATCCTTAGTTTTGCAAGCAGTCCTAAACATACTGTTTCTTTGGGCCGAGTTCTCTGGTTCCTTCTCGGGTTTCAAGAGAACTTTCCTCATCATCAAAGATCTTCTTCCCCCAGTGTCTTCTGCCTCAACATTCCATCCTTGAGCTTTAGCAATGTGAGTATCACCACCATCTTTCTTCTTATCTGGACACTCATAGGATTTATGTTCGATTTTTCCACAGACAAAGCATTTTACTTCACCTCCTCTGCCTCTTCCTCTTCCTCTGGCTTGAGGAAAAGTATTTCTATCAGCATACTGCCTTCCTTGTGAGTTTCCTCCTCTCTCAGGTCGAGTTTTCTTCCCCTCTTCTTTAGGTTTCTAAGTTTTATCTTGGGCAATTGTTTTGCCTCTGGCTTGACTTCTACCTCGACCTCTTTGACCTTGCTTCCAACTCAACTTCTCTTCATCTTTCAGATCTATCTGATAAGTGTTATCACTGAAATTTCGTCCGCACATGGCAACAAGAACTCTGCATCGTCAAAAAAAGAATGAAGTCATTCATGGCACAGGATTAATTCCACAACATGGCAAAAGGGTAAAAAAACTATACAAAATGACCAAAAAATTGAAGGGTGCTTTACAGAACCAGGGTGCGCGCGCATATGCACGTAACAACAACGTACAATGCGCGCATGCGCGCACGATGTGTAGTTGTTGGGAGAAAAACCCACATACCTGCTAAACGACGCATTTATTGAAATTGGTCGGCCTCCCAATCACTAATGGATCAGCTCCCAAGTCGATTTGACACCAAATCCGAGCTCAATCTACATGGTGGGCTGGTCAAAGACCTAATTGAGCCCTAAAGAGCCCCTTTTCACACTCCAAAGAGGTTCCATAATGACCCAATGTTAGGATATAAAAAGCCATGAATAACCATCATTTTATCAAGGAATTCCATGTATTGTTATGCTGCTAAGATTGCTAAGGACTCATTCTTTGGAAAGAACATAATTAGCACCATATCATTGAGCTATTCACCCCTCTTGAGTGGATATGCTTAGAGTTATTTCACCATCATTTTCATCTTTTTTATTGTAAGGAGAGCAAGCTTGTGAGGGCCTCAAGAGCCTTCCATTGGAGGAAGAAGGGACCCAAGTCCCCTTTCTTCATTGTGCCTTTGGATTTCATCAATAGATCAACTTATACATTGGTGATATTGGTCCATTTGTATTTATTTTTCATTTTTTCATATGCTCATAGTTTTAGTTTGTTTTAGTTTAATTCTTGTTTATTGTTTTGTTTTGTTTTCCCTAACCCTTTCCTTTTACAGCTGTCATGCCTAGAAGAGCCCAACTGGGCATGTAAGCACCTTTTTATTTTCTCACCTAGTGACGAATTGGGTGCAAACAGATTGGCGACCATACTGGGGAGTAGGTATCAATTCCTCCCTCATTTGGGTTCATTTGGATTTCCTTTTGATTTCATTAACTCGTAGGTTCACAAACCGGCCTCTGCCGACCTGCTAACCAGTCAATTCACCAGAAGATTGGGAGAAATCCATCCGGATTTTTCTTCTCGGTTTTTTGCCACAGGCGCGCGGTTATTCCACCCCACAGGCGCGCATTGTGCACGCATGCGCCTGTGCAACAGTTTCTCTAATGTGCGCATGCGCTTTGTTTCTCATTTCTTCCAGCGCGCAGGTGCCATATGTGCCTCTGTCCGCACTGGGGGCCGCACATCTGCACTAAAATTTCATATTGTAAGCTCTTGGATGTGGGGAAAAATCATTTTCCTTCTTAAGAATGATGATATGCATGCTCTAAATACTGCACCACTTAGACCCCTCAACTTATAAAGGGGATAAT
>ML802330.1:222597-255086 GCA_009831015.1 Picea engelmannii
GCCTCACCAAAGGCGCATACATCCTGGCCTCCCCCGAAGGCCTCACACTCAAAGAACCCGTCAATGGGTTATACCTCAAGAAATTTTATGCTTAAACGTAGTCAAGCTACTTTAGGTTCTTTTTCTTTTCTAGCGTTTTTAATATTTTTTTCCCTTATCTAAATTATCCTTTGTGCTGTTGACAGATGCCTCCTCCACCAGCTTACCACATTGGTTATGCCGACGGTGCCAGCCGTTGGACACAAAATCTCGCTTCGGCTGCTTGGGCTCTCTACACCCCCTCACATGAAATGCTACATTCAAGCGGCATATGTTTGGGACCAGCAACCAACAACCAAGCCGAATACACTGCTGTCATTGGCCTCCTGACCGATGCCCAGCATCATCATATTCGTCACCTTAGCATTTCCCTCGACTCCCAGCTAGTCGTCCTTCAGCTCAACAATGTGTACCGTGTACGCGATCCGTGCCTCTTTCGCAAATACCTGCAGGTTAGATTATTATCTCGACATTTTGATTCCATTACATTTTCACATATTCTAAGAGAATTGAGTCAAACAACAGATGAAATAGCTAACATGGTTCTAGATTGGCATATATCACATCAAGCTACACATACATAAAACATCTCATACGTCCCGTCACAGCATATAGATAGAATCAACATCATCATCATAAAACATAAAACACATGTAAACCACGTTTGGATCTCAAAAACATGTATACTCATATATATATGGGCCCCTCAGGCCACCCAAATATTTACATACGACAAAAATACATCGGCCCTCAGGCCTGTGCCACATATCGGTACAAAAATCGGCTCACCAGCCTATATCATCAAAAAATGTCTACATACATACATCAGGGTGCCTCTATCGCACCCCTCGCTGCTCCTCCCTCAGGAGGAGGTGGTGGCCCACCCCCACCAGCCCCAGGCAGTGGTGGTGGAACATCCACAGGACCCCCCTGCCCAGGCGGCAGGCATCCGCTACTCATCGCGGCGAGCACTTCTGCTCATCGCACTAGGCCCCGCCATGGTGGTGGTAACCCTATACACTATTCCAGGAACCCCTCGTCCTAGATACGGATCCACATGCCCTCAGGCACGTCCTGCAACACCGTCTCAAAACAGTGGCATATATCATCCAAATCGACACCGGTTGCTGCCGGAGGAGCGTGTGATGGCCCCGCACCAGGGTCATCAAAACAGCGCCTCTGCGCCGGTCTCTCGGGCCCTGCTGGTCGCCCAGCAGCCTCATCCCTCGGACGCCTCCCTCCACACGGAGGTCTCTCCCGCTCTCGCTACGCTGGCGCTCTGTACAACTCCACCTCGCGCCCGCGAGGTGCCAAATCTGCACATGCACAAAACAAGCAACAACAGATCTTATCAGTATCTATACATCATACATATGAACTGGTATATCAAAAAAACACAACGAAAATTAAAACATACAACACTCAACATACCTCGATCATCAAAAACCTCCCCAGGAGGCAATACCATGTCCGAGTCTCCCCGGAAGTCAACCCCAGCATAGGGGTACTGCAACATAACCTGCGACATCTGCCGCCATATCTGCGCCGCCTGCGCAGTAAAATAATGTCAGCCTTCGCCACCACCGTGGCGAACCAAAATCTGGGACCACCACCTCAAACGCGGCTCGTGTACCCCTGGTGCCTCTAATAGCACCCTCAGGCCCAACATCGACACTCTCTCCAAAAAATAGGCCACCAGAATGGAGCCAAATGCAAAATCCCTGGTACCTGTCGATCAACATCGATCCAGATGCACGATCATCCACGCGTGAAGGGTCAAACCCTAGGAGAACCGCTCACATCCCACCACCACCCTCTCCATCACCAGCAGCTCGCCACCACTGATCCGATGGGTCGCTCGTGACCCATACACCCGAACAATCATCGCTGCTATGCAACGATGCAACAGGGCATCCAACCCACTGATACTCACTGCACTCCCAGCCATGTAGTTCTCACCTGAACAATATCGCTCGGTGACATCCCGCAGGAGAGTATCCCTCGGAAGCACAGGCTCTGCCGGCAATGGTGTTCCCCGGAAGGGGAGCCCAGTCAAGAAGTATATATCCTCCACCGCAGTGAAGGGGATCTGCTCTCCTCGCACGAGGAAGCAGTGCTGATCAGGGCTCCACATCTCGAGCAGGAACTGGAGTAAATACTCCTGTGCCCATATCAAAGGGCACTCAAAAAACTTTAGCAACCCACTGGCTGCTAAAGACGCTCGAACTGCAGGCCTCGCATTGGCCACAGCATCTCGCAGCTGCGACCAGTCTCACTTGCGCCATCGCACATCCATGGTCACTAATAACCACCTTCACACAATATAGAGTCCTATATTATTTTATGCAAACACCAACTACATCAAAAAGACTCCCCTCTTCACCCTTAAAACTTACCTCAAAGGCGCAGTTTTACCACCCACAGGTGCGCACACCTGCGCGCCTGTTCACGATACAGGCACGCACTTATGCGCGCCTGTTTTTTCCCACATGCGCGCTCGTGAGAACGCCTATTCACAATACAGGCGCTCTCTAAGGCGCGTCTGTCAAAATGACAGGCACGCTCGGGAGCGTGCCTGTTCACCCCATAGACACGCATTAGTGTGCGCCTGTCCACCTCACAGGCGCGCCCCTAGGGCGCGCCTTAATTTCCACCTGACGTGCACCACTGTGCGCTTATTCAATGGACAGGCGCGCATATATGAGCGCCTTCCACTGAATTGCCTGCGCATGCGGGCCCACTCCCTAGGAAAATTCCCCTTTAACCTCTTGTACGGCCCTCCGTACCTACCCTGCCTAAAAATTAGAAACCTATTTCTATGCAGGACGATCAGACCACTAACCTGAAACTCACACGCCATCGATTGGGTACCTCGTGCTCCCTGAATCACTCAATCTCCTCTGAATCTGCTCGAAAACTCACTGTAGCAGCAGGTACAAATGAGGTGGCAATGTGGGCCCTATAGCTATATATAGGCCTTTTGCCAAACTTCCACTCACCATTCTGGGAGCCCACGGCGTCCATTTTTCGAACCATCTTCAGCCATGGGATCAACGTCCCACCACCTACATCACAACTGTCTATGGGCCGCTTTTCATCCTGAGCCCCCGGGGTGCCCTTTTTCTTCATATCATGGCCAGGTACGCATGCGCATTGTCACATTTATCTCATACATGTTCATATTTTTGATTCTCTTCAGATATTGTTCACTTTGGGTATTTGGTTGTTCTATGTGTAGGTACTTGATCATCATCTCTTCACATCATTCCTTCAGGTATATATTCAGCACTGGCATGTAGTCTCTCCCGCTGTATTGCATTTACATTTCCAGTCACACCCTCTGATATTGGCCTCTAGGATACCCATTCCCGGATCTGTAGTACTCACACCTCTGTTTGCATCATCGGTACTGTAGCCTGGTAGCATTCTTACCCACATGAGTTGTCTCATTCATAGCACCTTTTTGCACTCTTGACACTCATGTTGTTCTTCATTACCCTTTAGGGATGGGAGTCCTGGTAGTATTTCATCATGTTGTGAATCAACCACATGCTTCTTCTCCTCATTTTGCTAGCTTCCCATACGGACTCCCAGATCATCGCTCTATGGTTATGTTCTTTTTTACCTGCACCTCCGCAGGATCATGAACCCACCATTTCATCCACTCTCAGTTTCCCCCTCTGTAAACCTATCCCCATTCCACCTACCTCATACAAAAACTCGCCAATGGGGCCCCCACCCTTCATCAGTTTTCAAGAAGTTTCTGCCCTCCCTGGGGCACTCATTTCACACTGGGGCACCCGTTTCTGTAATTGTACATCTTTCCCACATTTATTCATTATTTAATGTACAAACACCTTTATTTCCAGTCATTGCATTTTCTTTTGTCGTCACTGTTGGTGACCTGCTGTTTTGGCCACACGCAACCCATGTCACCCTTGGTTGGAGCATTTCTTATCATCTATCCTCGCAGGCATCATCCATATCTTCAGAGTACTCCACAGGTCACTTACCTCTACCCTCTGAATTTGTTCACCTTGTCCCACCTCTGGCACAACTTATCCTCGGTCTTGGCGTCCCCCTGACACTCGACCTTGTCACACGGTTGCAGCCATTATTTATCTCATACATCCTCCAGCCAAGGGCAGTCTTGAGTCTTCCCACTTCTTGAATTCGTCCATGTACCTCTGCCACTTCTTCACCTCAGTAGATTCCACAGAGCCCTTTTGCTCCTGGGAGTCGCGTCTCCCTTTTTGTTGACATCAACACACTTTTCCAGAAGGGCGGCAGTATCTTGATTCTCATTTTCTGAGAGATATCAGACGGCACAGGGGGACCACCATTTCTCCCTGATGTCATTGACCCCCATAACATTTTACACCAACACTTTCTCATGTTGCGGTGGGTCTTACTTTGCGACTATTATAGTTATTATTCTTATCATCAGTTGCCGAAGACCTCTGAACTTGGCAGGGCCATCACTGCCCGCATCACTGTCGCTGCTTCTTACTACGACCATTGCCTCTCATTCAGAGTATGTTCATTTGCATCATTGTCTTCTGCCTTTATCATTCCGCCCCCGAGGGCACTGCAGTTGTCTACACCAACACTTCAGTCATCTTTTTCAGAGTTACATCAACACGAGCATGGGGCATGCCCACCTCGTTTGTACACAGTTGTATATTGTTACACACCTTGTGGACGGTTGGGATCTCCAGGTTCCTTTCTTCTCCAACGGAGTGCTCTACACGGTCCCACTCTTTCTCTCCCTTACAACACCATTCTCAGTAAAAGAAACATTGATGGATTTCGGCTATACGTTTTGCTCCTAACCTCATCCATCAGGGGGCATCTATTATCACTGAAATTTTGTCCGCACATGGCGACAAGAACTCCGCATCGTCAAAACAAGAATGAAGTCATTCATGGCATAGGATTAATTCCACAGCATGGCAAAAGGGTAAAAAAACTATACAAAATGACCAAAAAATTGAAGGGCGCTTTACAGAACCGGGGTGCGCGCGCATATGCGCGTAACAACAACGTACAATGCACGCATGCGTGCACGATGTGCAGCTGTTGGGCGAAAAACCCGCACACTTGCTAAACGACGCATTTATTGAAATTGGTCGACCTCCCAACCACTAATGGATCAGCTCCCAAGTCGATTTGACACCAAATCCGAGCTCAATCTACATGGTGGGCTAGTCAAAGACCTAATTGAGCCCTAAAGAGCCCCTTTTCACACTCCAAAGAGGTTCCATAATGACCCAATGCTAGGCTATAAAAAGCCATGAATAACCATCATTTTATCAAGGAATTCCATGTATTGTTATGCTGCTAAGATTGCTAAGGACTCATTCTTTGGCAAGAACATAATTAGCACCATCTCATTGAGCTATTCACCCCTCTCATGAGTGGATATGCTTAGAGTTCTTTCACCATCATTTTCATATTTTTTATTGTAAGGAGAGCAAGCTTGTGAGGGCCTCAAGAGCCTTCCATTGGAGGAAGAAGGGACCCAAGTCCCCTTTCTTGATTGTGCCTTTGGATTTCATCAATAGATCAACTTATACATTGGTGATATTGGTCCATTTGTATTTATTTTTCATTTTTTCATATGCTCATAGTTTTAGTTTGTTTTAGTTTAATTCTTGTTTATTGTTTTGTTTTGTTTTCCCTAACCCTTTGCTTTTACAGCTGTCATGCCTAGCAGAGCCCAACTGGGCATGTAAGCACCTTTTATTTGCTCACCTAGTGACGAATTGGGTGAAAACAATAAGCATCTTCCACATTTCGAATGGTCATCATGCTCATCTCATCTTGAATGTCATATCATAGACCATTCATGTACATGGAAACGTTTTCATCATCGCGTTCCCAATGACCTGCTCTGATGTTTATCCTATAGAATTCTTCAGTGTATTCCTTCACTGACATTAGCTTCTGTCTCAAATTCTGCATCCTCTAAAATAGAGTGATTTGATAATCCCTGGGTATAAATTTGGCTTTCATATTTGCAACCATTCTATCCTAGTTTTTGATTTTCTGCTTGCCCTTGCAGCGTCTGTCAGCCTATAGTTCATCAAACCACAGTGTTGCATGCCCTTTAAGTCTAGTAACAACATGTTTGACTTTCTTATCTTCCTCGACATCCTCATAGTCGAAGTATTTTTCTAGAGCTATAATCCATTCTAGAAGTTCTTCAACATCCAAGTTGCCTTTGTACACTAGAATGTCCCTTTTTTCCCTAGAACCTATCCTTGAAACAACCCTGAATAAACGTTCTTTTGTAGCATCTTCGACTGCAACTTCTTCTACTTCATTTCCATCTTCATTTTCACTTTCAGCCTCGCTGATATCCCCAACATCGACTGTGTGCATTTGTGTTGTCTCCATAGCATCAAGTCTGGCACGTAACTCACACATTTCTCTTTCCATTGTTGGATCAGACATTTTCCTGTCTCTTCTTCTCGGTGGCATGGCTAAAAAAATTTCCTCTTTTCTCTCTACTACATAAAGCAAAGAATTTGTTCTGTGCTCTAATACCACAACTGGTGTGCATCAGACTACTCCTTTTCCTCTAGCTCCCTTTGCCTGAAATATACAGACAAAATCAGTCTCTGATACCACAACTGATGCAGACCCCCTGCCCTCAGGATGAGAGCTACACATGATCTTCACTAAAACCACACCAAGGGTTAATTAAAACCTTTGTTTAAGTGACAAAGGACTTCGGGTTTTGGGAGCTGGAGAGTCCTGATGTATTTCCACAACTCTTGGCAGATGTCGAAATGCGAATTTTCAATGAAGGTTGACAGCTCCAACGTGACGAGCACATACCACCTTTTGCCCACTAATTTTGGCTTTTCGGGACTTGAGCGAACAACCAACAAATCATCCTCTTCCCTTATGATGCCCCAAATTATGAAATTTCTCCTTTGGCGAGATCGACGGCTGTGAGCCTCCCTCGATCCAATGACTTGGACCTTTTCGAGATTTTTCATACCTGGAGTTCACGAATGTCAACCCCAAATCACTTGTTGCACCAATTCCTGAATTCTGAAATAGCGACCTTTTCGGGATTCTGTATATTGGGAGTTTGAAACTCTCGATTCCAAAATCACAACCTCCTCTACTTCCCGAACCTCGAAATGCTGATATGCCAAAATGGGCTCAACGATGATTATCCCCTAACCAAATCTCGGTCCATGTGACTGCTTCCTCCATGACCACAACCCTACTCCAAAGACATGTCGCATTTCGCGACTTCAGGGTTTTCAATGTAAAGTGCCTCGGCTCCTTGTCATCGGAATTTCCGAAATGATGAAATGTTGAAATTCCACTCCAAAGGGGAATCAACGGCTCCTGTTGCTTCTCATCCAATGGTTGCTACTCCTCTTGAGCTCCTGAATGATAAAATACACTCAGCCTTAACCTTCTCATAGATATGCGAGATCCAACGGTCCACGTGATTTTAGCACTTCTTCCACGAAGAAATTTCACCGTTCGTTCACTCTTCTTCAGGGATCTCTTGGCCAAAATGACTTGGCGTCCTTCCACATGAACTTGAATTTTGCGAAATGATGTCGATCTACACCTCCCTTTGA
This sequence comes from Picea engelmannii, assembly GCA_009831015.1. Lineage (NCBI taxonomy): Eukaryota > Viridiplantae > Streptophyta > Pinopsida > Pinales > Pinaceae > Picea > Picea engelmannii. The sequence continues at coordinate 230,247 of ML802330.1, forward strand.
ACACTTCAAAGGTGCTATCCCTCCTGAGCTCTCACTTGAAAACTCAAGCCCCCAAAAGGAATCCTTTTTGCACTCCTTGCGACAACTTTCAAATAACCTCTGGTTATTTGAGTCTTTGACCCTGAGCACTCTTTGCAACAATAGTCCTTAAACTTTCACCTTAGTTGGTAAGTTCTAAGGCTTCAACCAACCTGTGCACAACTTGCATGGCTCTGTGCCTCACCTGCTCTTCTGCTGGTTATGAGAACAATGATATCTCTCCTGAGCTTTCTGAGATAAAACTCAGATCCTCGTCAATGCACACCTTGCGGACGTTCACTGCACTCTTTGCAAGAATTCTCAGGAAGAGAAACAATTGAAACTCATTCTTATCCTCTCTCAGACTTCATACACTCAACATGAAATCATACACCGAACACAACATTGAAACAAATGCATAACAGAGAAAATAAAACAATTGTAAACATACCATTTAACAAATGTAAACAATAAGCATCATAACACCTTGAAAATTGAGTCAAAGCTTCATATATTAACTCAAGAATTCCTGTACATGGGTTCTTCTCTACAACTCTCTGCTTCATCTCTACAGCTTATGAATTCTGAAAGATCATAAAAGTACAATGATACAAGGGTGAGGGTGTCTATATCCGTTTTCCCTCCTACGCTTCTAAATTGTCTAATCTATTAAATTAAATCTACCTACTTGCATTAATTACACATAAATGCCTCTACATTAGACAGATGAGAGAAACACTCAAGATCTATTTACAACATCTAGATATAAATGTAAGTACACTTCCCCTAGATATTACATTAATATTCTCTCATTAATTTTTCAAAACATTTCAAAATGTGCGCTAGTGCTTTTCCAACTATCTTCCACCTTTGTGCTTGCTTGGCTGGTTGCGTACAATGCTCTTGCATCAATTTTCCATGGAGATTCATGGGTATCGGATCCATTCAAGGTCCTCATTAGTCTTCCAGAACACTTTCTTTCAATACCCTTGATAGGTTTCAGGCTTGATACCCTTCTCATTGCGGTCCACCCGACTGTCGATTGTACCCTCCTGGTGACAGTTTGCGCGTTGGCAACCTAGATTCCTTTACCTTAGTGACTTACACAGGTGATTGCGGGGGTATACCTCGATACCTAGGGTAGAAATCGAGCCATGCTTTGCAGAGTATACTTGGAGGGTGCTTCTGTATTCGAGTTTCACTTGCACCAGTAAGTTACTCTAGTGTTGGTTGGTTTAACTGTTCTTCCTACTAGCTAGTGATCTACTTGTCTTATCTCATAGGATCTGTTTCTAGTGTGTGCTGGTTTTTAATGTTAATAGAAATCCCTAGTGTGTCATTGACCTTATCACACTGTGGAGGATCAAGAGATCCGTCAGTCGCGAAGGCTTCTTGGCCTGTCACTGGTTAATCTGGATCCACCCCTTCCACCACTAAGGAGAAGACTAGAACAACAAGGGTCTTTTAAGGTGACCGCGCCACATGAAACTGATACCGACCCATATCTGAGAGGAGAAAATTTGATTCTGGAGGAACCAACGATTGCCGAACATAGAGAATAATCTCTTGGTCCTTATAACCCTCCGATTACTAATCTATCGGCACCCATCATCATATAGGTTAAACCTTACGAGTGTCAGGTAGTGTCACAAGCAGCAATGGAGACAAATGCTGCTACTTCTTCAGGGAATTATCATACTCCCTCTATGATTGTCACCACAGGGGGTTTTTCGCATCCTAACCAACCATCGCTGGTCCAAACCACCATGGTATCGACCGCCTCTACCTCTAGCAATGGTACGATTCCATCTATGGTGGCGATCACTGTTCCTTTCAAATAGAGTGCGACAGACCATCCGTTTTCATACAGGATGCCTGGCTTCGATGCGAACTATGTCCTCTCCTACTCCACTCTACAGACTTTAGGTCTAGGGGTAGGGAACTCTAACGCTCCTTTGCAAGGATCCATGGGGGACACTTTAGCTCCCTATAATGCTTTCCCTTATGGATGGGGTCATATACCTCCTTCATCCCCTTCGCTCGGTGGTGCTCACCAGCACTCTGTTGGGCCAAACGTAAATTATAGTTCGTTTGGAGAAGGTAGTCAAGGAATTCCTTCTTATATAATGTCGGTAGGTTTGACACCATTCTCTTGGTTCAACGCATTTGGTAACAACGCATTCTCGTCAGCTTCCATCTCGGCCGGGGGCACCCCCGGTTATGGACAACAAAATCCTATGTAGGGTACTATTCCTGCACAGGGGGAAAACTTAGGGATTCCTTCCTCACAAGGACTTAGGAATCCATGGAAAGGATCATTTCCCTTGTCAGGGATGCCGACTAGGGGAAATCCCTTCCATATCCAATGGAACCCTGGGTAAGGCTCAACACCTATGCCCGTTGGATCGGGGGCAACCCTTCCCAAAATCCTTGGAATGCGATGCAAGACCAACCCTTTATCTCCTATTACAGGAGTCATCCGATGATGTCTCAAAAAGCACAAAATACATACACCGGTCATGACCATGGTTATTACCAGAACTCTGGCCAGAAACCCAAATTTTCCTGGCAACTTGGTGCCATCCAAACTCCAAGATCCTTTTTCTCTGGTTATAATCAACAACCCAAATTACCTTTTCTGGCAACTCTGCACTTTCTAGAATTGACAAGGTTATTAAACAACCCCATTTGTCATGATCCGCATTGGCCTCCTATGCCGACCAAGTTTCCTTCAGACATTACAAAGTTCAAGGCTAAGCCTAACGAAGATCCAGACGATCATGTGACTACCTTCCATTTATGGTGCTTGTCCAACTCTTTGAGAGATGACTCTGTCCAATTGCATTTGTTTCAATGCACTCTCATTGGGAGTGCTACAGAATGATACATTGAGATCGACTGCTCAAGATACTCTTCCTTCGACGAATTGGCAATGGATTTCTTAAACCATTTCCAATTACCTATGAGATACGATGCTGACACCGAATTGCTGACCAAATTTGAGCAGACAAAAGTAAACCATATCTCAAATCACATCTGAGAATGGAGAGGTCGAAAGAGTTTGATAAAAGTACCAGTCCCACCAACATTCCTTCTTGAGTGGTTCCTTAAGTCTTTGGTACCCTATTTATTTAAAGACATCGCAACCTTGGGGGTCTTTTAAGAAGAAGAAGTGATAATGAGAGCTCAACAACTAGAGCTGATTTACTCTCAATCTAGTTTACTTTAAGAAGTTTCTCCAGATGCACCGCGATCGATACTTGACAAGACCAGACAGAGATCTGGACCACATGCCAATGGTATTGTTGGTTCAACACAAACAAAGCCTGCTGATCAGTTGTCAAATCAATTGCAACAATTATCAATACAACAGACAACAGCTAGCAAGACCACTGGTTTAGCTTCTCCCCCTACTCAAACGTCAGATGTGTTAGAATATAGAATATTGTGTGCTTGTTTTACCATTAACGATACCCTCGTCACCTAACCATAGGCCGAAGCCACCCTCCAAGCACCTTAACCTTGACTGAGAATTACTTCGGAAGAAAACCCTAGGCTAGATAGCCAACCAAGGTATAACGCATCTTCCTCCAAGGATAGCACACCAACAATAGCTGATCAGATAGTCCAAACCCTAGCCAAGAGATAGTCCAAGCCAACACTGAAAAATGGTTGCTGCAGTAGTTGCACCTGCATCTCTCCTCCACACTTGCACACCAAACTGGGAACTACAGTGTGCACTAGTTACTGCTCTGCAATTATGAGATGTATCAAATGAGAACTGGTGCACTGTATTTATAGTGGTTCTGCCAGATTTGTTGGGGACGAATTCTCCTTCTGGGTATATGTCTATTCAATATATTATTATTAATTCTGGCCAACTTCTTCTCTTTGAGGCTAATAACCTAATATAAATTATCTTCTTGAGCCTAAAAGACTTTTAGGGTTATTAGCCAACTCATTAAGGTTTTTCTCTTGCTTTTCGGAGTCTCCTATTCTCGTCAGGTTCACACGTGGAGGTAAATACCTCCCACAACTACCATAATATTAACACTCCCTCCTAGCTAGGGAGGTATTATAGGTAATGGTCTTGAGCAAAAAAACATACCATTTACCCGGTAGCATCAACATAGTCGTTTAGACTATCTCATGACTTGATCATGAGCATCACCATCACCATTAGTTGCATCATCTCTCGAAACCATACTTCATATGAGTAATCAGACATGATGATGGATCAGTCACTCACACCATAGAGTGATACAAGAGTCATTCTTATAATGCTCTGAACTATTTTCTGTCTAGAAAATCTTTGTTCATCATTCGTCTGGATGATGATTATCTCCAATAAACTAATGATAGTATTCAAGGAAATTAGAACAATAATAGAACACAACTGTGTCTATCCATAGTAGTACATAACTACAATCTGGTGGTACATGACCACACCAAGTAACATACAAGTACTTGATCAACAACATATAATTATGAATAGTGGAACATATCCACCACAATAGTCTTCATCTACTGTCATACAGTCTTCATAAAAAACATCTGATAGCAACCTGCATAGAAACAATGTTATGATATAAACTGAATCATCTGGGCCAATATTTCACTCACATCTGTGAGCTCTGAAAGAATATCTTCCTCACAAATAGTGGAACATATCCACCACAGTAGTTTACATCTACTGCCATATAGTATTCATAACAAACATCTGATAGAAAATTGCACAGAAACAATGTTATGATATAAACTGAATCATCTGGGCCAATCCTTCACTCACATCTGTGAGCTTTGAAGGAATATCTGCCTCAGAGTAGAATAATGAGATATCTGGACTATTCTTCTCAAGCATGGAAGAATAACTGTCCTATATTATGAACCTAGACCATTCCTCACCCTAGGCCATTCTTCCTACACTAATCAAAGTGCACCCTAGAGAGAATGTATAACCCTAAGGAATGCTGACCCTGGACCATTCCCCACCCTGGGCCATTCCTCCTACACTAATCAAAGTGCACCCTGGAGAGAATGTATAAACCCTAAGGAATGTCTGTCCCTGATTGTTGAGCCTAGACCATTCCCCATCCTAGGCCATTCCTCCTACACTAATCAAAGTGCACCCTGGAGAGAATGTATAAACCCTAAGGATCGACTGTCCAGACCATTTCCTCTGTTAACCACAAGAGGAAAAGATTGTCCTGCATCAACCTCCAAATGAACCATTCCTCATGTTAACCACAATGAGAAATCATTGTCCGGTGAGGCGGGCCAGTCTTCTTGAGTAACCCTCAAGAAGAGAGACTGCCCTAGACCACTCCCCATGTTAACCACAATGGGAATTCGTTGTCTATGATACATTAGCAATCAAACTACTTCCCATGTTAACCACAATGGGAAGTCACTGTCTCTCAGAAATCTCAATCCACTTTCTGAACAAGAAAGTATCTGTCCAAGATGGACTATTTTTCAATGAATGTCTTCAATAATATTTTCAGTGCTTCCTCCCAACCTGGGAGTCATTTATTCCTTTTTCAATACGGAAGTTGTTTCCACGAGCTCCAGCTTGAGTACGCAAACTCTTTCATTTTGGATAGAATCTTTACCAAATGTCTGCTTATCTGCTCATCTGTGGAGATATGTATTGGAGAAATCATTTTCTCCTTTCTGGACTTCATCATGGATAATGTAATGCTTGATTTCAAATGTACTTTATTTTGGAGCACTGTGAAGGCTTCATGTAGATCTAAACAATAGAGTATATCATATTTGGAAAAAATGGAACATATCCATGTGGCACTTCTTCTGTCATCATGAGATCTGATCTACTGAGTGGTCATCTTGATGTTATAGGAAATCTTCACCACACTTCTGCTGTGCACCGGAGGTTCTTCCACCAAGTTATATTTTTCTATTTGCATACAAGGGTCTCTTTCTGATATGCCTCAAAGTCTTGAGATTTCTCTTCATACGTTCTTTATTCAATTTCTCTGGAGAAAATTCTTTGTATTCATCTGATGTAGAAATTCAACTCATGGATGTTGCAGATGATATAGTGACTCATGTGGAGATAAGTCTAGTTTACTGGAACAAGTAATCATCATAGTCTTCTCCCTCCATCTGGGAGAACCTCTAGTTCTGGGTCTTGCAATGCATTTATTCATAAATCTTCCATACACTCTTATTTATTACGACTTTCAGTTCTTCTGCTTGATTGCTTTTAGTGAGTTCATATCAGGATGGTAATCTTGTGATTCTTGATACAATGACTGGTTGTTCTGGTTTCTCTTTCTTTCTTGGAATACTCATGTTCTTCTTCATGTTTTTCTTTAGCTCTTGGGTCCATGGAGTTTCTTATAGATTCCATTCCCTATAGATTCCACTTCTTCCTTTCATCATAGGATCATGGATCTGGATGGACAACTAGGGATACTCTAAGGTTTCTCTTCGAGGAGGACTTCTTGAACTAAACACATACTGTCTTTCATGGTTACTACCATGGATATATACTTCATCATTTTCAATGGATCATAGGATTAGCTCCCTCCTAACCCTTGCTTCATGTAAGAGTGCATACAATCGGCTCCCTCCGTCTAATAGAGTCCACACTTCCATCTGCATCCTTATTGTCTTCTGCAATATATAATTGGCTCTCTTATCTAACAGAATCCACACTTTCATCTTGTTGTCTTCTACAAAACATCATAAGTCTTTTTCCAATTTCCTCTCGATTGCTGACTTCTTTCTGTCTTTGCTTCTTTTAAGTCTCTTCATGATTGATTCAGCTTATCTTGCAATAGCTTCCACATGATTTGTATTTCATTCTTTCATGTGTATTATCTAATGATATCCATTTTCATCTTGTTTGTTCTTCCATAGGTATAGTTCTTCTTGGAATACATTATCTTCCAGGAGATAGATATACAATATATGTACAGAGACGATGCAAACAAGATATGTACAAGAAATAATAAGAGTGTTGTTACCTTTTAGAAGAAGAAGTCTCTTCCATCTTGCTTAGTCTTCTTTGTAGGTTCATTTTCTTTGGAAATTGATGCTTCATGTTTCTCCTTCCTTTTCTTTAGCTTGGGACAATGATTCTTGTAGTGACCATACTTTCGACAGTTGAAGCATTGTACTTTTGAAATGTCTTTCTCTTGATTTGGCTTCCTCCTTGAACCAAACTTCCTTTTGTTCCTGAAGTTCTCGAATCTTGTTGTGAAGGCTTGATCTTTGTACTTCTTTTGGGGTTTCTCTTTTGCATTGATCCTTGATTCTTCTTGAGCACAACAATTCCAAAGTTATTCAAATGTCGGATAATCCTTCCTTGTGTTCATGCTTGCGGAAAATGCATCCCACGTCTTGCGAAGACCATTGAGTACTATGTTCACCAATTCCTTTTCCGAAATGGTCTCTCCAATAGCTTGTAGTTGATCTCTTAACTGAGAGATCCTTACAAAGTATGATGTTATGTTGTCATCATCATTCATCTTCATGTCACAGAGCTCATTCTTCAAACTCATAACTTGTCCAATGTTTTTGACTGAGAAGAGATTTGTTAGGGCATCGTACATCTTCTTCGATGAGTCAAGATGGGAGACGTAGGGTATCAGGTGGTCTTTTATAGAATCCACTATGATACTCATGGTGTTGATGTCAACATATTTGAACTTCTCCATAGCTACAACGTTCTACAGTTCCTTCTCTTTTCCTTCTTCAAACTCTGGCTTCATGATCTTTCCTTTCACAATATACAACACTTTATTCTTGGCAAGGATGAGGTCAATCCTTGTATTCCACGCTCTGAAATTAGAGGCTCCATCTAACTTGTTCTCAGACTTCATAGGGTTAGTCATGGCTTGCTTGACTTGGTCAAACCCTAGATTTGACCAAAAATTCAAACTTCACGTCTTGGCATGCTGAGAGTGTCAGAAGATGTGTTAGGCTAGAGTGCACTGATTTATCTAGATATTAGGTCAATCCATTCACTTAAGGTGCCTCAACAAGAGGTTTAGGGTTTCTGCAACTGCTCCTGCTAGTAACCCTAGTGGAAGTGTCTTGGAAGCTGCTTCTGCTAGTAACCCTAGTGGTAGTTCCTTAGCAAGATCAATATCCTAGCAGCTATGTTTCCTTCTAGCATTTAGACTGAATGAAGGAGGTGTGGGCCCATAACCTGTTAGAATATAGAATATTGTGTGCTCGTTTTACCATTGACGATACCCTCGTCACCCAACCATAGGCCGAAGCCACCCTTCGAGCACCTTAACCTTGACTAAGAATTACTCCGGAAGCAAACCCTAGGATAGATATCCAACCAAGGTATAGCGCATCTTCCTCCAAGGATAGCGCACCAACAATAGCTGATCAGATAGTCCAAACCCTAGCCAAGAGATAGTCCAAGCCAACACTGAAAAATGGTTGATGCAGCAGCTACAACTGCAACCCTCCTCCACACGTGTGCACCAAACTGGGAACTACAGTGCACACCAGTTGCTACTCTACAATTCTGAGATGTAGCAAATGAGAACTGGCACCCTATATTTATAGTGGTTCTGCCAGATTTGTTGGGGCCGACTTCTCCTTCTGGGTATATGTTTGTTCAGTATATTATTATTAATTCTGGCCGAATTCTTGTCTTGGAGGCTAATAACCTAATATAAATTATCTTCTTGAGCTGACAAGACTTCTAGGGTTATTAGCCAACTCATTAAGGTTTTTATCTTACTTTCCAGAGTCTTCTATTCTCGTCAGGTTCACACGTGGAGGTAAATACCTTCCGCAACTACCATAATATTAACAGGATGTACACAATGTGCAATCGACAAACCCGAAGGCCACCCAACATCCTAACGGAAAGAAGAAACAACGAAATAAGGGTAAGGGGGATAAGAAACCTACCAATAATGCTGGTGGGGGCAACAAAAAAAATAAGAAGTCGAAGTATCCATGTAATCTTTGCACAAAAGACCACCCAACTCACCAGTGCCCTCGGCTTGCAGAGGCCCATAAGTTATTGGCACAACAGAAGCCTACCATGTTAACAAATACATTTCCACATGGGAAAAATTTAACTCAAGCCTCTTCGAGTGCAGAAGGGGGAAGTCGGGGACCCCCTCCATCTGTGAGTAATCCTTTTTCTGTGAATGTGTACATGATGAAAGGTAGCCTTGACATAACAACTAGGACACACGACTACAGAATGACAAACACCTCTGAGAAGGGTAAAGAGGCCAAAAACCCATCTCTTCCTCTCTTGATTGAGAAGACATTGGGAGAAACAATGACACACATCCCAAAATGTGCGCTCAAGAAATATTCCCACAACCCAAACGCAAGGGCCACCCAAAACTACTCTGTGGTGGATGATTTGTCACAAACCCCTTGTGCGATGTCTTCTTTGGAAGTCCTCCAGAGCTACCCTTCCCAGAGAAAGGCTATGTTAGCTACCTTAGGATCTATTGAGACTTGTAATCCTTCCCCATTAGCTACGATGGAAGGGACAGGGCACCATGGCATGGCCATGCCTTTGTCTGCGATAGAAATTGCGTACTTTATAGTCCATCAATCTTCCACCGACCCTGATTCGACTCCTGCACAAGAGTTAGATCCAGTTCTCAAGCCTATTTGGGCTCAAGGTTCCCTTGCCGATACTGATTCATTAGACTTAGTATTTCCCTTAGACGAGGTGATTATTGAGGCAATCACTAGTCTGGATAGAACGTGGGATGATCTCCATCACAGATCTTATTTTCTCCCAGAGTTAAGAAGAATTGAAGTAGGAGAATTCACTCTGACTATGACTGGAGATAAGGCTTGTCCTATCAATCCTTTGTCTATGCATGCCATTTACACTAAGTGAAATATGGAAACCATCACTACAATGATACCTATTGATATCTCCAAAACCCCTAGTGTCATGGGGAATATCTTCGTCGAAGAAGATTTCTCCCTCGAGGAGATTCAAATCTACATGGATTTATTTAAATAATTATGCGACGTGTTTTCCTGGTCTTACGAGGAAATTCCAGGCATAGATCCAAGAATATTTGAATCTGAAATCATGACATATCCTGATGCCAAGCCGGTCTGGCAGAAGCTTTGTCCAGTTAATCCCAGGAAATAAATAGATATTAAGGCTGAAGTAGAGAAACTACTCAAAGCTGGTTTCATCTACCCCGTTCAATTGATTCAATGGGCGTCAAATCCTGTGCCAGTCAACAAAAAGCAGGGTACAATTCGTGTATGTACAGACTTCCGTGATTTGAAAAAAGCTGGTCCAAAGGATAATTTCCCCATGCCATTTATTGACCAGATAGTAGATGAATGTGAAGGTTGCGAGGCCTTTTATTTCATGGATGTTTTTTCAGGATACAATCAGATACAAATCAAACCCGAAGACCAATACAAAACCACTTTCATTTGTCCATGGGGTACATTCTCTTATCGTAAGATGCCTTTTGGTCTGAAAAATGTTGGAGCTACTTTTCAGCGGGCCATGTCTTTTTCTTTCCACGACCTCAAACATGTAGTCGAGGCTTATATTGATGATTTAGCATCACGATCTCGTAAGAGAGCTGATCATCCAACACACCTCCAACTTATCTTTGAGTGATGTCGCTACTACTGGATTCACTTGAATCCAAACAAATGCAATTTTTGCATAACATCAGGCTGTCTACTTGATTTCATAGTTTCAACAATAGGGATCATGGTCGATCCTATAAAGGTTGAGGCAATAGTTTAGTTTCCTCCCCCGTGCACAATCCCTCAACTTCAGAGTTTACAGGGAAAATAAAACTTCTTACGATGTTTCATCGCAAACTATGCCGAGATCACAAAGGGTTTCATGCGTTTACTAAAGAAGGACGTTTATTTTCATTGGGATGAAGCTGCTCAGCACTCTTTCGAAGCATTGAAACATGCTCTCACGTCTACCTCTGTGCTTCGACCACCCAATTATAATAAATATTTCTTATTGTACTTGGCCGCTGCAGAGTCGACCATCGGCATGGTCTTGGTTCAGGAGGATGATTTTCTCTCAGAATATGTGATCTATTACCTGAGCCAAGGCCTGGTTGGATCAAAACTCAATTATTCCCATGTTGAAAAACTTGCCTTGGAAGCCGTTCATGTTGTCCAATGATTCTGTCATTACATATTGTTTCGCAAGACCACTGTCATTGCCATTGTGAATCCATTTCAATACGTGTTGACACGACGTGTAATCGGAGGAAAGATCAGTAGATGGATAGTTATCCTCCAATAATTTGACTTGGATTTTGTCTCGGTGAAATCCAAAAAGTCATTGGTCTTCGCGGAACTCATTTCAAAACTTCTAGTCGAATCAGGTGATGTTATACCCGAGGAGTCGCCTATTAAAGGAGACATGTTTTTTATTGCGTCTTCGAACCCTTGGTATGGAGATATACTAGTCTATCTCCAGACTTTGAAGTGCCCCACCTCTAATTCTCATCATGAGCGTCACCGTATACACCATCAGGATAAGAACTATCTCATACTCGAGGACACTTTGTATCGTCGAGGTGTAGATTGCATCCTCCGCCGGTGTCTCACTCATGAATAAGAAGAAATCATGCTTAACGATTGCCACACCGGAGCATGTGGCGGTCATTTTTCTGGGTTGACAACAACCCAACAGATTCTACAAGCCGATTACTTTTGGCTGACATTAATCAAAGATTGTGTTGAATCAGTCAAGAAGTGTCACCTGTGTCAGGTCTTGTCTCGGAAGATGAGGGAACACACTGCTCCCATGTTTCTCATCATCACAGTTGGTCCCTTCACCAAGTGGGGGATTGATTATGGTACATGCAACCCTCCTTTTTCAAGAGGGCACCATTATATCATCTTAGCAGTAGAATAATTCACGAAGTGGGTCGAAGCTATGCCAGCGTTTAAAGATGATGGTGAGACAACACCTCTCTTTTTGTTTAACCAGATAATAGCAAGGTTCGACGTCCTGAGAGAGATTGTCACTAACCATGGCAGTCACTTTCAGAACAATATGATGTCCGAGTTAATGTCAAATATTGGGTTGAGGCAAGAACATTCGTCACCCTACTACCCACAAGAGAATGGTCACGTGGAAGCTGTGAATAAGTCCTTTAAGACTATTTTACAGCGAACGATCAATTCAGCCAAGTCAAACTGGCATTTGATTTTGTACTCCGCGTTATGGGCCTACCGAACATCTGTTAAGACTACAACTGGTTTCTTACCTTTTCAACTCGTTACGGGATGGAAGCAATCTTGCCTATAGAGTGCCAGATCCCCTCTATAAAATTGGCAGTTATTTCTAGACACTTCACCGCTTGAAGAGCGTTTATTATATTTTGAGTATCTCAATGAGCAGTATTGGGATGCAGCCTTGGCTAACGAGGCTCACAAAAAAATAAATCAAGTGTCAGTATGATCGGTCCATCCGTCCTCAGATTTTCTCTGAAGGCAACCTTGTCCTAGTCTATGACCAAGATAAGGACCCCCTGGGGGTAGACAAGTTCAAACCCATGTGGTTTGGACCTTTCATCGTGAAGGAGGTTCTAAAGAAGGGTGCTTATCATCTAGTGGACTTTGAGGGAAATTATTTGGCGGAGCCTAGAAATGGGTTCTACCTTAAGAAGTATTACTCATAGGTGGGTCACCTTGGGTGACTTATTATAACATATGTATAGTCTTATAATTTTTTTTTTTCTTTTTTTTCTTTTTGGTTTTATGGACGTGTCAATTTTTATGTCATCTTTTTCACTGTGGTAGATGTCAAGTGAATTGGAGGTGTTTGTTGGGTTTGCAGACGGTGCTAGCCGACACACTTGGACTCTTGCTTCCGCATCTTGGGTGATTTTCACACCTCGAGGCCAGTTACTATCTTTATAAGGTATTTGTTTAGGTGACGCCATAAACAATGTCGCCGAATACAACGCATTTTTAGAGTTGCTTCGTGACTCTTTTCCGCATGGTATCTCTCACCTCCAGGTCTACTTAGACGCTCAACTGGTTGTGTCCCAGTTAAATGGGGTTTACCGCATTTACAATCCTACACTACACTGATAGTTCCTTAGGATATGTCTCTTATAACGAAGCTTTGATTACATTACGCATATCCATGTTCCTAGGAGATTGAATCAAATCACAGATACTCTAGATAATCATGTATTAAATTGGAATATTGCACACATGTAAGAAAAAGCACAAAGACACACATGTAAATACATTTGTAAAATAGATGTAATCCATAAGACGTAAAAATATGTAAAATATCCATATATATATATATATATATATAAAATATCAGAGTACATGGGTGAGTGCAAGCACCTCAAAAATATGTCTAGTAAGAGTCACGGGGCTTATGCCCTAAAAAATATACAAAACGTTCTCTCGGCACGTAAGTATTCTAGCCTAGCTAAGGGTGGGCCTATTGGCCCTGCCATAATGAGCAACAGCATTTTCCAAATGCTGAAAGAGTTGGACCTAGGTCCGTGGCACCCCAACTACATGAGGTTGCATCGACAGTGGGAGATCCTCGATCTCTGCCATAGGGACTGTACGAGTGAGCGCGGTGAGGTTACGCTCCACTTGTCTCAATAATCTCTCAACCTCTCCGGCTGGAGGCCCCCCTACTGCTGCTGCTGGTCCTACCTCTGGTCAAGGATGTCGCCTGGTCCTTGAGAAGTCTTCTAGACACACTGGTCCCACATCTGTACATAACAGATACATAAGTGTCAGATACTCTGGTATACAAAAAAATGATATATATAAAAAGACATACAAATTAAATAACTTTGAAAAGAAAACTTACCCATCTCTCCTCACTCCTCTCCAGGAGGTACAGGCATGTCAGGATCCCTAGAAACATTTATCCCATCATAGGGATAGTCCTCTATTGCCGAAATTTTCCGTGACCACCAGTCATAAAATTTATCATCAAAGGCCTCGATGGTCCTCCCTCCCCCCTGTCGTGACAACAACATCATCCATCTGCATAGCGCTGGGAGAGAGTCCTCACGCCCTCATATAGTCTCTCGAGGACTGAGACTGGGTACCCTCTCAAAGAAAAAGGAACACAAAACAATCCCAAACCTGAAGTTTCGGTGCTCCCATATCCGACACTCTGTTAGTTGTCTCTTCATGCAATCCAACATGGTTGTACTCCAGTCGAAAATCTGTGCATTTAAGAACTGTACTGCATAATGCATGTGCGCTAGAGAATCCTGATGCAAAGATGCGGATCCAGTGATCCACCCAATGAGTAGAACTATAACTTTGAGTGATAGGTTGTTGATATTATGTATAGGCACCTAAGAACCTACTTTCTTAGTACCAACCTCGCAATGGAGTCCAATCAACTCCTCAATGTTGTGAGGCCCAGGGGGGAAAGTACGCAAGTTGAATGGATCCCCTCTCCTCGAGAGACCAGTTAGGAAGTAAATGTCTTCAGTCATCAGAGTCAACGACTGCCCCTCAAGCATGAATGCCTATGTGTCAGGATGCCAGTAATCTATCAAAGAATTCAACAACCTGGGTTGTGCTCTCATAAACGAACACTGGAATAACTTTAACAACCTGCATTGTGATAAACCAACAATAGCAGCAATGTCCTTTGAGACCAAAAAATCAATGTCCTCATGCTCCCTCTCTCTCCAATGAACATACATCTTGCAAAATTCCAAAGTTTGGAGAGTTAAATCTTGCCTTTTTATTTTTACCACTTGTTGGAGGGTGTACACGAGATGTCTTGGCAACAATCACATGTGCACGTGGGAAAATTATCTTCTGCCCACGTGTACACGTGGGTTGTTCTTGAAAAACCCACATACATGCAGGGCCATCCTCTTTAAAGGTCAGCGCCCCCCCAAAAAACAAAAATAAATGAATAAATGAAGAATGGAAATGCAAGAGAGGCTAGTTTGTACTTACTTGGTCCAAGCAGAAGTTCGTTTCGTCCATTGAAGCTCCCAGAATCAACTCTTTTGACAAAGGTTTTTTTTTTTTACTTTTGGTCAATTCTCAATTTACAATGGTGATAATGAGCTGCCAACATTCTATTTATAGACTTTTGGCCCCTTTTTCTCATTTTTTGGACCCTTTTGTCATTTTTTCTAGCTTGAAAATCATTTACTATGGTTCTTGAGTTTCTCGGGGGATGTTATGATAAATGTTAGTTTGGGTATTTGGAAAGGTTTTTGAGAATTGGGTTATTTTTAAAGGTCTTCTGGTAAAAAGTCATTTTTCCAACTTTGTGCATGTAAGATAGGATTCCACCTCCACATGTTTCACCTCGTTGTCTTTTTCGCTTTGCCATAGGATCGATCCCACCGAATTGTGACACAGAACCCTCAATCCTGCTCTAGAAGTGTCGTAGTTTAGTGGTAGAGCCTACCTTCACATGGATGCCCTAGGTAAATCTTGGTTTCATTTTGGTGTCCATGCCATCGTTAATGATTATAGGCTCGGGAGTCCTTGTTAGTTGTTCCTAATTATGAGTTTGAGCCTCACTTGCATGATTCATTATCATTTTTGACCTCACCCTCAGGACTCCCAAAAACAATGGGTCTTCTTTTAAGCCCTTTTTAGACCCTCTAAACATGAAAAGATTGTCGAGCGATCTTGTTGTCCTTAATGCTCGCCAAACTAAAATTCGAAGGCACATCTATCCGATAGTAGTTTATCCATTTTTCAGTTTGGACGGTCAAATGTATGAGCAAAGGTTTACTCTAGGAGCCACATTTCTCTAGAAGAGTATTCTTAGGTATAGATTTAACCCTTTTTCGGGCCTGAGGGACTAAATTTATGGAAAAGGAACCCCCACAGAGTCCATAGTTAAGCTCTTTTGAGACAGCCTAAAATTGAAAAGATTTCCGAGTGACCTTGTCTCTTCACACTCGTTAAATTGGTCCAGAAGAACATCCCTTACAGAGTCCATAGTTAAGCTCTTTTCAGACTCCTTGAATATGAAAATATTTCCGAGTCATATTGTCTTTGTCACACATTAAAATGATTTTGAATAGACATCTGTTCGGTGCTAGTTTACCCCTTTTTCGAGTCGACTAGACTACCTTCAAAAAAGGTACCCTAGTAGAGTCTCCTTTTATGCTTTTTCAGGCTCTTTAAAATGAAAAACCGTCAAGCTTACCTTCTCTAGGCTTGTTAAAATTACATCGAAGTACATTATCATTGTGTATTATTAATCAAAATTGCATCCCTGTGTATTTGGCCTAATGCCGACTCCATGTTTCTCTCAATTGAACCATTTGAAGCATGCCTTATATGCAAACCTTATAGCACTTTGCCTCTGCGTCTTGACACCTTGACCCATGGAGGATTTTTCCCGAGTGTCCTTTTCCTGCATATGTCCCCTTTCTCTGAGCATCAGTGTGTTCCTTGTGCTTGGAACTAGCATGTCTGTGACACTCGATCCTCCTTTGTAACATAGCATTCTTTTATTCTTTTTCAAAGCTTCCCAAAATTATTGAAAAAGAAAATAAAAATCAAATATACCCAAAAAAGAGGAAGGGAAAAGTATTTTCTTTTTGTTAACAACACAATGAGTCGCCCTTGGACAAAGCACATCCTTCCATTTGTTCGTCAATCCCTAGGATTTGATACGACCTTAGGAAGTTGTTCTCTCTACATAGAGCTGTGTCCTCCTTCATTTGGTTATCCTCCCAAACATTTGGAGAGTTCGTGTTGCCTCCTGCATCGTGAACTTATGTCAATACCATGCTGCCTAAGTATCATATTTTGTCGTGCTTTTGTCCAAGTAAAGTTTTACTAAACTCAAGTCATCCCTTCTACAGTTTGTCTCTAGTCCTCATGCCCAACCACCTCGAAAGTCCCATCAAGTCCTTGCTCAAAATCCATGAACTTCTCTGCCTGATCATCGAGATCCTCTTGTCTATTCCCAACGAGCTGTCAAATACCTCTGGGTAGTGAATTCGTACAATGATATTACACTCCTACCTGAGTTTTGAATATTTTGAAGTTATTGCTCGAGATTTGAAGACCTCATATCCAGCCATCAGGGGTCATTGGCTTCTTGAATATGGATACTATACATTTATATATTTTGATTTTGAGATGTAGATCCACTGTGTACTGCTCACAACTACACTTTATATAGTTATATGACATGGATCTATAATGTATTTGATTGGCAACCATGATTTTATTTCATCCCGAGCATGGGTATGCCCGCTTCAGTGAGACAAATTGTTATTTTTCAGATGGCACCTCCCGAGCTCTGGTCCTTGGGATCACTCACTCCATACATTGGTGAAGATTTGTAATTTATTTCGGCCATCAGATGCTCTTCTAACCTCACACATTAGGGGGAATCTGTTATAACCCTAAACTGCACCAGACATGCATACCTGGCATCAGTCCATCTTACTTGCTATATTTTTCAAGCCATCATTGAACAACTCTTCTAAAAACCATTGTTCTGAAAGTGTACATTCCCTACACCACTACTTCCCATGTACACACACTTGTTGCACCACTACAACTCATGTACACTCACAAAAAATTATGAAAAATGAAAATTGAATATAGATACTGGTTTCTGGACCGTTACTTAACCGTTTGACCACCCATAGCCAGTCACCCCAACAGTTACTATCTCTTTTGGCCTATAAAATAAGGTGTTGGGGCCCCATTCCAAGGAGAAGCATGAGAGCATAGAAACTCTTCCCATTTCAATATTCCCTCGTTTCCCCAATATTTTGCAACCACATTGTGAGTTTGAGCTAGAATGCCATCTTCCTCCTTTGCAAATCATTTCCATTTCCCTAAAGAGAACTGAAGAGAAGACGAACACGTGGAAGCAGTTGGTGCATGGTGAAGAGGAGCATAGGACCAAGTTCAAGGAGCGGTGCCGGTCTCATGTTGTAAACGAATTTTGTGAGATTAATATAAATAAGTACTTTTTTCGTCCCGCCAAATGACGTCTAAAATCTTTATGATTTTTTTACATGTCTTGGTTATGATGTCTAACCCACTAATTCACACATAGAATGCATGCTTGTAGTTTCTTGATTGTCTTTTGGTGAATGCAGGTCAGCCTTAGGAGGAGGACACTTGAAGCCAGGAAACAACCAAGCACAAAGTGATCGACACCGGACACAGAGTTTAAGGTATGCCTACCAGATCCCTATACTTTGTCTTTTATGTATGATTGTGGGATAACATCTGGATAGTTGATAAAAAGTAGGAGACTTTAGAGGGTTAACTTTGCCTACATTTTAGAACCCTGGTGTAGTCCGTAGAGGGATTTTCCCACTATAGCATCAACAGTTCAACCTTGAAGGATGCAACATTATCAGTGATGATTCTGTTTGGACAACCAAACCTTGCCATAATATCTTCGAGAAAACCAATGATTACTTTGTGAGACGCATTCCTTGTGGGAATAACTTCTATCCATTTGGTGAAATAATCTATTGCAGTTAATATCCACCCGTGCTAACTGCTTGAATCAGGATGAATTTCCCCAATAAAGTCCAACCCCCACTACTAAAAGGGTCATGAAGCTACCACAGGCTTCAATGGGAAAGTGTTGAGCTGTTGCTTCCCATATAAATTTTGACACTTAATACAAGCCCTGATATTTTCATAGACATAAGTGAATAGGCTAGGCTAAAAGTACCTAGCCCTGAGAATTTTATAGGCTGTGGTTCTCCAGAAGTGATGTCCTCCACATAGGCTATCATGAAAATAAAACATAATCGTTTGGGCCTCTCATGGGTTTAAACATCTCAGGAGTACTCCTAGAGGGTCTTTCCAATACAAGACTTGGTCAATAAGGAAATATCTAATTTCTTTGAGATTTAAGGCTCTAGCCTTTCTCTTCCCCATTCCATCATGGGGCCTTAAATCTTGCAGAAAAAATATAATGTCTTTGTACCAAGCACATTCTGCCAATGGAGGGTTGTCCTGAGAACTTTTATCAAAAAACTCAGCTTGCTGATTTTCTAAGCAGGTGTTGATGAAGTTAACCTCTAAAGCTCTGCAATTAGATTTGACCAATATCTTGGCTAAACCTTAGCATTCAAGTAGTTTGGTGGGATTTATTTCCAGATCAAATTCTAGGATTTTGGCAATCCACTTGCTCCTTTTTCCATCTATGTCAGGCTAGATGAGAATGTCCTTCACCAAAGCTGAAGGGACAAATGAAATGATCTTTGAATGTAGAACATAGACTTTAAAAGATTTGAGAGATTTCACCAAGGCATATGCCTGTTTATACATGATGTCATATCTGGTCTCAGGATCCCTCAGTGCTCTGCTGAAAAAGGAAATGGGTTTCTCCAGCCCTTCAACATTTTTCTGCAATAAAATAGTTGCCACTCTGTCAAAAGAGGCAAAGGAAAAAATCAGAAAATCCTTGGAATAATCTAGACAGATTAGCATAGGTGCCTCAATCAATGCCTTCTTGATTTGGTTGAGGGATTATCTGGACTCAACAGTCCATTTTACTTCATTCCCCTTCATGAGCATAGTTGTGATATGCTTTACCAATTCAACAAAATTTGAAACAAACCTTCTCAGAAAATTAATTTTTCCCAGGAAGGACTAAACCTCCTTCCTGGATCTGGGAAGTGACAAGGTTTGGATAGCTTCCACCCTTCTTGAATCAATCCTGACCCCCTTAGCTAATACTATGTGCCCCAACAATTTTCCCTCTTGCATGAAAAACAATGACTTTTTTGGATTTAGGGAGAGACAAAACCTTCTGCATTTCAAGAATACCTTTCTCAGATACTGACAATGTTCTTTATCAGACCTAGAGAAAACTATAATGTCATCCAAATAGATGACCACAAATTTATCCCTTTCTCCAATGAAGTTGATGTCCATGGTGCATTGGAAGGTTTCTCTTGCATTCATCGGTCCAAAGGGAATTTTGGCATACATGAATGTTCCCCAAGGAGTGGTGAAGGTCGTATTTTCTCTATCTTCAGGAAGGACAAAAATAAGATTATAGCCAGAAAATCCATCAATCATGGAAATACTGGATGCACCTATCACCCTCTGCAATATGTGTTCCATCTTTGGCAAAGGGTAATTTTTCTTCTTAGAGATTCTGTTCAGGTTCCTGAAATCAACATAGAGTCTGATTTCTCCATTCTTCTTCCTTACTGGGACCAAGTTGGCTACCCATTCAGAATATCTCAAGGGGACAATGATCTAGGCATCCAAGAGTGTTTTTACCTCCCTCTCCATAATAGGCAGCAACATAGGATTTATTTGTCTTAATTTTTGCCTAAATGGTTTGGCCTCCTCTTTCAATGAGATCTTATGCTCAATGACATTGGTTTCATATGTTCTGAGATCTTCCTAGGTCCAAGAAAACACATCAACGAATTATTTTAATAACTCAACATACTTGGCCTTTTTCTCCCTCGACAAGCTACTTGACAACTTGACAAACTTTGGATCCTCCTCTTTGCCAATATTTCCCTCATCCACATCAACATTCTCATTTGAAATATTTCCCTTTACTGCCACATCATTTTTGTCAAATAGTCTTTCCAAAGGAACTAGTCCCTTTGGGATATGATTTCTAGGAAGCTCGACAATATGATGATTAGCAATTTTGTTTAGAAAAGCATCATCATGAGGATTTATTTAAGCATCAGGATATTGATCAATGTGTAATGCAAAAAAATCATCAATGGTCTTCAGGAACCTTTTGATTTCAAGATCATCCTCAAACACTTTCCAATACTTGACATTGTCAGGTATAGAGAGCCTATATTTCACTTCTATATCATACCTGAGTTTAGGTGGCAGAGGAACTCTAAAATTACTTGTTGAAACAACCAGAGAATCAACCATGGAATTCTCTTCTCTTGGGACAAACAAAATGTTGAAAGCTGAGAAAACATTGTCAACTAGATCCCAAACTTCTTTTCTGTAACTTCTAGGCCGAGGGTGTTTGGTTTGATAAATATTTCTGATTTGATGGACAATTAATTCAACATCCCAAAACGCTAATATCTCTTCAATCCCCATGTCTTTTGCAGCCCTCAAACCCAAAACAAGAGCTTCATATTTTGCCACATTATTGGTAGTTTCAAATTCTAACTTGTATGACATAGATATAATTTTTTGAATAGGTGAAACAAGGACCACTCCAACACCAACACCTTCCCTAGAAGAATCTCCATCAAAGAACATTTTCCAAACAAAGGTAATCGGGGGAGAATCTTCACAGAGAGTAAGGGACTGCTTTTTTATTTCAAGAGGGGGTTCAGGGGCATCAGTGAGCTGTAATAAGCTGGATCCCATATTAGTATCAAGTGAAAAAATAGGATGGTTGGTGGGGTCTTCTTCATCACTAATAATATAGGCCAACTGAGCTTCTCGGTATAGTCTTCTATGCTCCCCCCCAAACAAAAGAATGGTATCATATGTGAGGTCCATCTGCAATGTTCCCCCAAGTCTCTTTATCCAAGATCTTGACAAGAGCATGCCAAACTTGGGGGGAACATCAGATACTACGATATCCATGACCACACTCGTCATGGGCAACTGAAATAAGGTCACAAACAGGTCTTTGATGACCCCAAGACACTGCACTTTCCTTGAATCAAAAGAATACAAGTCATGATAAGATTTTTTCATTTCTAGTCCCAGTTAGTCCATGACAGTTTTGGGCATGAGATTATGAGATGCCCCTGATTCCATCAAACAATTATGCAGTACCTTGTCATGTATGTTCAACGAGGTGTAGAAGGGAGGGGATGGATAATCTCTATCTTCTATCAAGGGACCTAAGATAACTGCTGGTTTTTCATCTTGAAGATTCATCGAGTCTGTGGAATAAGATGAAGGATTGGGCTACAACAACTTCGAGAGGGATCTTTTAAAATCTTCATGCTTGAATATCTCTGAAAGGGGCACAGGGATCCTAATCTTTTGAATTTCATGCTCAAAGTTAAAATAGGAGGGGTGCTTCATAATTTCTTTCACTTATGGGACAGGACCTTTGGCTATGGGAGAGGGGTTCTAAGTTTTCTTCTCCTTGCTGTTGTTTGCTGCGTCTTTAGCAGGTTTCTCTACTCTGGAAGGTTTATTGGGGATGCCAGACTTCCCTTCTTTCTTCTTAGACTTGAGATTATATTTATTGGGACTATTATTGGTCTTCTCCCCTTTACTCAGTTCATTTATTTGGTTGTCCATGAGGGACTCCTCATATGTAGATTGGGTCAAATGGGGAAATGGGGAGGTGTCTCCAAGAGAATGGATTTCAGGATCGAGCTCTTCTTCCTCCCCTTCTTCATCAACAACGAGGTTATTTTGGAGAGGGGTTTGGATTTTCTGATCATTCCTATCTCTATTTCTGGGATCTCTTGGGAGTATCTGAGGGGTATCGTTTGGTCTTTTGAAGTTTCCTCTATTTTTAGTATTTTGGGCACTCTTATAAATCTGCTTCCCTTTAAATTTCATCTTCTCCATTTCTGCGGAAAGATATTTCACCAACTTGGTCAATTCATCTACTTGAGGATGGGATGCAGAGGAACCAGAGGTTGAAGCTTCATTTCTCCCCTTTCCTCTATCTCTATCATCTTTATTCATGATTCCGTCAACTTCCAACACATTGGACTCTACTTCAAGGGCTGCATCTTGCATATGAGCCAAGGAAGTAGCTCTTCTTTCTCTTAACAGTAGGCAAAAATCAGGGTTAAAAGTACTAGCACAAGTAATTTTAGCAGAGGATTCTATAGGATTTATCTCAGTAGGGATTTTATTGTACATTTTGTTGAATCCATGGATGATTTTAGGGGATAAATGTTGCTCATGGGATAATTTTACATGGTTTTTACCAAAAAAATATTCGTTATTCTAAAAATGATTCGCTCAAATTTTATAGGATACAATTATTTTACCTTAAAATTCGGCAAAATTTTATATAAACTGTATAAAATCCTTATAAATTTGAATATTTTTACAAAAATGTCGCCAAACATTTGATAGTTGGTATATGAAGTATTGTAAGATTTTCCAAGGTTTATACATTTTAAAATAAATTTACATCCTTAAAATAATCCCTGGTTGAATCTTTTGGAGAAGTCAGAGACAGACTCTCCCTCCTTTATTTTAGGGACTCGAACTCTGTGATATAATACATAAAATCCTTTTTATCCCCCCACTATCTCAAAAAAACATCATCTAAAGCCTCAATCCCAACTATGGATCCAGGGGTCAATCCCCTAAACCATTTCCTAGACTCACCATCAAGGCTTTGGACAAAGACTCTCATCCATGTAAATTCTAACCTTGTACAATATCTACTTCAAACTGATATTCAGAAAATAACATAAAAGATACAATGGCAAATACAAACATTACACAGATATTTTTCACCTAGAAACCCAAACCGGGAAAAACCAACATATATTATATTCATACATTGTGTTACATTGTTTACAATACAATATACATATAGGAGCTAGTGGCATCCAAAACCCTAACCCAATGACCTAGATTAGTCCAAAACCCTATTTCCTTAACCAGAAATAGAAAACCATCGGCAAAAAACCATGTGCCGAAAAACCACCTAATATCATGTGGTCCTGGAAATATGTCGTCCCGGCGGAAATATGTCATCCCAAAAAAAAAAATTTGGGGGCACTGCCCCCGAACCCCCGCACGGGGGGCTCCGCCCCCCTGCACGCTCGACGTAGACACTAATACTCATGCAAAGAATATAACACATACCCAACATTCTCCCACTTGTTGTTTTATTTGCACACAGGGGGTTACAGGGTTACATAGTCAACAATGCCCATGGATCCTCTACACCAAGAGAACTTCTCAGTGCTCACATATTTTGTTAATGAATATGCAACATTCTTCAAAGTGTCCACCTTCATCAGTGATACTTTCTTTTCTTCAATCATGTCTCTTACAAAGTGATATTGAACATCAATGTGCTTTGTCTTTGAATGATAAGTAGGGTTCTTTGAAAAGAAAATTGCACTCTAACTGTCACACTCTATCCTTACAACTTCTTGTACCAAACCAATACCTGAACACAATATTTGTAACCATACTGCTTCCTTACTTGCATGAGTGGCTGCCATGTATTCAGATTCTGTAGTTGAAAGTGCCACTACAGCCTGTCTTTTTCTCATCCAACTTATTGCTCCTCCAAACAGGTTAAACACATACCCGCTTGTGGATCTCCTACGATCCAAATCTCTAGCCCAGTCTACATCCACAAAGCCATGTATATCAACCACTCTGTCCAATCCAGGTCTTCCTTTGTAGCACAATCCATAGCTAGCAGTGCCACACAAATACCTAAAAACCCTTTTTACTGTTGTCCAATGCTCCTTCCCTGGTTTTGACATATATCTGCTCAAAACTCCCACTGCATGTGCAATGTTTTGTCTAGTACATACCATTGCATACATCAAACTGCCAACTGCACTTGCATATGGAACATGAGACATGTCCTCCTCTTCTTCATGTGTCTTGGGACACTGATCCGCAAATAACTTTACACCAACAGGAATAGGAACCTTAACCGGTTTACATTCCTGCATATTAAACCTCTGCAATATTGTCTCGACATATTTTCTCTGATTTAACCATAGTTTCCTCTTTTTTCGATCTCTTTTAATTTCCATGCCCAAAATGAAATTTTAAGCACCAAGATCCTTCATGTCAAATTTAGAGGACAACTAAGTTTTCACATCTTGGATAATCTCCTTGTTGTTTCCTATCAACAACATGTCATCCACATACAAGACCAAATAAATCAAATGATCACCAATTAATTTAGAATAC
>ML802330.1:294504-320460 GCA_009831015.1 Picea engelmannii
GAAAGCAAGATCAGTATAGCAATGAAGAATGCACAGTCGCTCTACAAGCTAAACAGAAGAAACATGGTTGGTATGTTGACAGTGGATGTTCAAAACACATGACAGGTGATAGAGACAAGTTTCTTACATTACGAAAGGAAAGATATGGACCAGTCTCCTTTGGAAATGACGATTCATCCAAAATCATTGGAAAAGGCATAATCCGAATTTGGAACAAGAATGAAAAGGCAGAAAATGTTATACTAGAAGAAGATATGAAACATAATCTTTTAAGTGTGAGTCAAATGTGTGACCAAGGTCATAAAGTTAATTTTGATTCACAAAAGTGTGAGATAAGAAAAGAAGGTTCAGGGAAATTGGTCGCTACGGCTGCAAGAACTTCAAGCAACATATATGTGTTAAGCGAAATTGGAAATGAAAAGTGTTGTCTAGGAAAGGAAGATGAAAGTTGGCTATGGCACAGAAGAATGGGTCACATGCATTTTGATAACCTTGTAAAAGTCAACAAAAGAGAAGAAGTCAGAGAAATGTCCTAGATCATGAAACCAACCAACACTTTGTGCAAGCATTGCCAACAAGGAAACCAGACAAAGACTAGGTTCAAATAAAAGGAATATTCAACAACAAAACCATTGGAAATTGTGCATACTGATCTAGTTGGACCAACTACAACAAAAGGCTTAAAAGGTGAGAGATACTTTATGTTGTTAGTTGATGATTATACAAGAATGACTGCAGTTTTCTTTCTTAAGAACAAATCATAAGCTTTTGAAAATTTCAAGATCCACAAGGAAATAGTTGAAAATGAGATGGATTCAAGAATCAAATGGTTAAGATTGGATAATGGAGGATAATTCACCTCAAATGAATTTATGTGTTGTTCCTGAGTCTGTACTAAGGCTTAAAGTATAGTGTCAAGGCATCCGAAAGTATGTTATAGATTGACAAGAGGATTACGTTAACCTTCGGTATAGGAAACTAATGAGGATTTCTACATTCTCGTTGTCTAGCTTCCCACTATTCCTGAGTGGTAATATCTTGTTCAATGGCTGCCCATGAACGTTTAAGTTCTTCCCGGGTGTTAGCAATTTTAAGGATTGTATCGAAAAGATTAAAAGCAATATGTGTTTGATTAGATAGTCCAGGTTCAATATTAGGTTGTGTAGCTGCAGGTACAGTCATTAAGGAACAATAATCGTAGGAAATAATTTAAAGAGAGATTTCAGTGATGTTTCAATTTGGCCGAAATAAAGAGAGATTTTTACGTTTTCTGAGCGAAATAAAGATTGCAAAAGAAGGCCCTTTCCCGTAACTGTATTATAATTTAATATAAAGTGTGGTGCGAAAGAAAAACATTTAGCTGCGTATAACGTGAGGTTCCTGTCAAAATAAAAATCACATATAAGCAGAAGAGGAAATTAGTGAGAAAATAACTGACATAGCAAAGAATAAATGTAGAATTCTAAAAATGCAAATTGGTCTTACACCCGCTGATAGCCGGTGCAGAGGAAAGACAATAGATAGAAACAGAAAACCAGAATTATTTTGTTATTGTAGTGGTCGTACTAAAGTATAACAAAGCACATCAGTTATGAATGAGTGGAATGAAATGAAACATGAAGTACAAAGAAGAAAACTTGATAATACAGTCTGGACGGAATCGAGAATCTTCAAATTGCTTGTATATTAACTTCTTCAAATGCGAAACTCTATTACAATCGATACCAAAAAGGTCCAGCCTTTTATTTCTCTTTTTGTGGTATATTTATACAACTTGGTAGATCAGTTTAGAAACTCAACTGTTTCTCAAATTTAGTTACAACCGAAAAGAGAAAAATCACTCTCTTTTCTCCTACTCTATTTTCAAATGGCACCAGGTGCTTGTCTTTGCGCGGCTTCGGTGCACATGATACATTTTTCCACAAATTGGGACACAAGCTGCGAAGGTTCCGCTTGACAGCTGGCTTCGGTGAAATAACACTCTCGGGCTAACTGCGGCAGCTTATCTCCCATTTGTGCATCAACGATGTCAAGGGCACTTAGTTGTCCACTAGGTTGAATTAAGTGTTTGTCAACTCGAGCCATGTCCACCCTGTCCATCTTGGAGATATCTGCCGAATCTCTCTCATTCTTCTCTTTCAGGTCGAGGGAAATCTAATCTACATTCATTTGCCTTAACATTTCTGAATCACCTCCACTCTCCATACCTAGCAGCTCACCATCAATAGTATTGAAGGCTTCTTCTAATGAATTTGTTACTTTTTGGGCCTGTTCCTTGCTTAAGGCAATATTATGTTCCCAATCTTTTAACAGAATGTTACCTCTAGTTTGTTCAGCAATGGTGAGTCCGGGAGAACCTGCAGAAAATCTATTGTTAGTAGCTATCACCGCCTCTTGAAAAGTGACCCGAGTAGCTTTGGCTTTCCTTTCTCTGATGGTCAGATTCTTGGAAATCTGATGCATCATTAGGCAATCTTCTCGAATCACTCCCACTTTGTCTAGAAGATTCTGTTGTACAGAAGAGATCCTGCTCCGAATATCGATCGCTCGGGATTTAAACCCCTCTACTTCAATCGCCCTGCTTTCAGTGACCTCTAACTGAGCCTGTAGCTCTGTGATCATATTCCTCTGCTGACCAGCCTGCACCCGACCGTCTCAGATCACTAAATGTGCTTGCTCCAGCTTGACTTTGAGCATTTCTATCTCATTTTTATCAGCCAATCTAGCCTGTTCCATCTCTATGTTGGCCTGGCCCTTGGCATTTTCTGTGGCTGTAGCCAACCTGGCCTCGAGGGTCCTGATGAGGTGATTTTTTCTTTTTAATTGGTGATTCATCTGCCCAACCGAGAATTGATTCGCCGAAGCGTAGGCCCCCAGTGTTCCAGCGATTTCAGTAGCAAGCTGGTCACTTTTCTTCTTCTTGCCATCTGTCATGATTTTGTATTTTTTAACAGTGGACTCTCCCTCTTGATAAAATTCTCGCTTCACTACAACTTTTCTCTTTTTGTAAAAAAAGAACTCATTAGGAGGGAGTTCCTCTGCCCTTATAGGCCTCAGTTCTTCACCAAATATCCATCCCTCACTAACATCTCCCTGTGCCGACTGCAAGGGTGTGACCGAGGTGATGGGTTTTCCTATTTGCTTTGTCGATTCCTTTGGAGTATCGACAGGGTTCTGTTCTTTTGGAGTGTTTGGAGTTTCTTTTTCAGTCTCTGATATCTACTTTCTCGGTGGGTCTGTAGTTTTTCCTTCAATCTCCGAACTCTGTTTGCTTGGAGGGTCTGGAGTTTTTCCCTCAGCCTCCGAACTCTTTTTGCTTGGAGGGTCTGGAGTCTTTTCTTTTGTTTCGGGATTGCTCGTTTTCTCCTCTTCCAGTTGTTGTCCAAGGATAGATATTACCTCTGTAGAATCTTCAACATTTTTATCTTTTGTCTCGTCAATGGCCAAACCTCCCAACATAGTGGGAAGACATCTTCGCCTATGCTCCTGGAATCTTAAAACAACTGTTGTGTCTTCGGGTGCTAGCGATTGGATTCGGGCTAACACTTCTTCATAAGATCTCGCTCCTCGGAAAATGTCGTCCGAGGGGGAATTCTCATGTTCGAATCTCTTAAGTCCAACATGAGCCAGATGATTGCTCACAATTTTATGTGGATCATGTTTTTTAATCTCAATGGAGACCAACTTTAGGTCTTCCAGGGCAGCAGCCTCGGCTTTGGCATGCCCGAAATCTAATAAAGAATATGAATTCATTCAAATGGGAAAAGAAGGCCATACCTTCTTTTAATAGCCCTTGAGTTCTTTGTTTATGCCCCCGATTACTGTTTTCCATGCAACTTCACGACAAGCTAGTTTATCGGGAATGAACAAAGGTAGCGCATGAGGGGGAACAGAAGCCCCGAAAACTCTGATGTATGAGAACTCTGCTTCTACATACCAATCTGCGATGCCACTCAGACCTGTTGAAACTCTATCCGATATGCGAGGTGGTGGGTGACAAAAATAGTGATGTGCAGGGGCACCATCACCCAATTGAAAATCTCATATGGGAACTTTCCAGCTTTATTTTCCCATAATTTATCATGGTATTCGTGCACTGGTTTTTCTTGGGTTGGGTTCCAAGCCCAACTCATCAAGGGGAAAGGCATCATGGAACATATCACATCCATGATATATGCCGACATGTAAAACGCTGAGGGTTTCCCATCTACCTTTTGCTCCCGATACTCTATGACCCTGTTGGCCAAGCTGTCTGAGAGCATCTTTGCCCAATTGAATGAGCAACCTTCAGCGACCCGAAACATGAGAGGCACCCAAGAGATATAGAAATGTGAGGTGTCTTCTCGCCCGAACAATCGACATGTCATCATGGCCACATACTTGTACTGTGGCTCCAAGGAAGAAATAGAATATATGCCCTGTTCATTTGCTCTGAATTTCGCGGCCCGTGAAACCTAGTCTTTGATCAAACCAGACATGGTCTTGTCGTACTGAATGCACTCTTTTTCCTTGAATTCTTCCAAGAAATCCGCACCATATGTATATTTAGATGTAGAAGGCAGCTTATACATGCTTTGTAAATGATCGGGCCGGAAAGTTTCGATAGTCACTCGCTGACTGTTCATAATTTTTCTGGTGGGCAGGTCTACATGATCCAATGCCCAACGGATCATGTCATAGTAAGGAAGCAACCGGGGCCTGGTTGCTATTCTGTGCATCCCGGACTGGACGACTATCTTATACTTGGTGTGTAAATTGTCTCTTTCGTTGTCGTCAAAATCGTCTGAGTAATCAACTAATTCTTCTTGCAGAACATTGGACACATGCGACCAGTCGAGAATTGATTCAACACTTCGGGGTGAAGTATCGGAGACATTGTCTGAGCCCTGACTTGTAACTTCGACATTTGCCTTTGTCTCTTTCCGCGGAGCCATGACTGAAGCTTGTGTTTTTGCTCTCCTGTGATAAACCTGCGTATACATGCAGAAGTTAATTCACTCGGAAAATGACGAGCTCTGCTTGCTTATGAAAAAAGTTTTCATTATAACAAAATGAGACTCCCGTATATATTTGAAAACTCTGTACCCTTCGAAATAAGTCTGTCAAATCGCCGTTAGGAACAAATTTATTGCGTAAAATCTGATTTTATTTATTCGTAGATTCACCCTAATTATCTATTAATGTCATCAATGTTTGGCGGCTTTCCAGTCAGTCGGAGTATGGAGAGAAAATAGTTACCTAGGGAAATGTGAAAGCCTCGATGCGTGGGACCTATCTCGTTTTAATTTAAAATATTCAAAATTAGCAACGTTAAAATTTTTTTCGCTTTTCGCTGCATCGGGGATTTCCTTTTAACATTTTAAGTTTTCAACTCGCGAGACTGCGAGTACCGATTTTGGTTTAAAAGATAATCGTGGTTTAAGGCATGATTAGTTTCTTAATCATTTTACTCACCGTATCGCGACTCGGAACTTCAAAGATAAAATTTTGGGAGAATAGTATGCCGAGTCACGAAACTGCGAGATAGCGAGAATTAAGACTTGATTTGGATTAAGAAAACTTGGATTAGGTGATTAATTAATCATACTATAATCACATCGTGGTTTCGTGAGTTGGAGTTTTAGACATCATGATTTTCAAAAAAGATAGCGCCGAGGGACGAAGTGCCGAGACTCATTTTAACTATGGTTAACTTTTTGCTTTTAGTTTTTGACCAGGGTCAACCCATAAGTACCTCGTGTCCTCGGCTCTCGAGATTGTAAGGAAAAAAATTTAAGTTTGACTAACGCCGAGGTGCGAAACCCCGACGGCGTCCTATCATTGAGTTAAAAAACTTCACTCTGATTACTGTCTAGAGTGCAAACTTAACATGAGTTCGTTGTTTCGCAACTCGGGACGTGAGAAATCAAAAATTAAGGTATCCGACTTGCGAGATCCCAAAATAAAGCAAAAAGATCAGATCATTATTATGAAAGCAGATTTTTTTTAAGTGGAGAAAAAGCATTGCTTCTTATTTGACCAGGTTGTAGGATTTTTTCAAAATCCCGAGGGAGGAAAAATCAAAAGGCCATCTTTAGAATTCAAGTATCAAAGAAAATTGTGAAGGGTTATAATAAATTAAGGGTGGCTCCAACATAGGCTCCAACTAGGGATCATGCCTTCTTGTGAGGCGGGAAGAACAGTAGACCACGTGCCAATATTGGGTAAATGGAGTCAGAAGCTCAAACCTGCGAAAAAACCAAGGAAAAAGGATTGAAGGGGGAAAAGACTTCGTTTTTTACCTTGAGAAGTTTTTCAAAATCAGATACTCTTTCCAACACGGCTGTAGTATCTTTCACAATTTTCCCCATCCCACTACCAACTTTGGGTAAGTTTCAAGACAGTTGAAACAACCCTAGGAGATTCAACAGTTCTTGAGTCTCTCGGCCTGCATCAAATGGATGAAATTATATATCTTTTTAAAATGGGAAGTCCCGTTTGAATTTAGGATGTTGATTAGGTTTTAAGAAAGCATTGGTTACCAGAGTAGATTTTTGTTCATGTCTGACAGCCTTATAGATATCTCATACATTGCTTCACTGCCAGCGATCCTGTTCAGTACCCCGGTGAAGTTTTCTGACCCCTTTTCACTGAATTTCTTTTCACCACTTCGAAATTTTTTTTATACATTTAAACGCTGAGACGAGGGCAATCATTTCTGAATTTCCTTTCATTGTCTCCTTGGACGAGGTGGGGGCAATCATTTCTAAATTTCCTTTCACCACCTGTCTTATAATTTACTTTTAAAGCCCGAAGATGGGAGCAATCAGTTTATATCAGGGCTGATATCTGTGTAATAATTTGCATCAGAGGTCTGTCAACTCATTTTGGTTACTTGGTACCAAGCTTCCCGTGACCTTCACAAAACCTTCATTCTTAGGGAAAAAGGGGATTATATATATATATATATATATATATATATATATATATATATATATATATATATATATATATTTAAGGGGCATCCGATCTGAGCAAGCTTTGATTCTTCCAATGCTGTTAAAAAGACTAGGAAAGTTAAGATCGCTCTAAACGTTCCTTCATTTAGCAGGAAAATGAGTAGTTGTGAAGACCAGCTTCCCTATCAATATCTGCTTCGTAACCTCTGAGGCTTAAAACGAAAAATTTTTATCCCGTTGCAATGACTCGGAAGGATAACGATTTGCTAAAAGTTAGATTCAGGGATGGACAGAATATAAGGTAGTGGTTTAGTGACTGCACACACAAAAGGTTGAAACAGTCCAAGACTGTCTTTTTTGGGAAACTCTAGGGACAGATATTCTGACTCGCTGTTTTCAGATTTAGAGTATTCATTCAAATCACTATAATCCAAAGATTTTAACCCATACTGCAATTAAAAAACGTTACCTTGGTTTATTTAAAACAGTCTTTTATAATTTGTGTTTTTCGAGAGCTCACCTTTACCTTTTCTTTTCATTTTCTTGGTGCACTATGAAACTAAATTTTAGGTATCACCTGTTTTATGCCGTTCCATTCCTGACACCGACCTACAAATTACTTTTCCTGTTAATTTCATCTGCAGCTGGAATCCTGTAAAAACAAATACAACTCTTATTGGAAATGTGTTGAGAGTTTAGGAACGAAAACCAAAAAATTAAAAGTAAATGTTTAACGAAAATATAAGTATGTACAAAACACTCATAATGNATGTAGTGCTTTAGATACTGCCCGTTGACAGGGGCGCTGAGAACTTCTCCATCAATATTTTCCAGAAGAAAGGAATTTTTTCCTTCTGGAGCCGAGACACTGAATGGTCCATACCAAAGGTGATCAAATTTTCCATGCTTCGCGGCTTCTTCCCTTCTCTTATCCCATCTTAACACTAAGTCACCTGGGAGGAATTCTCTGTCCTTTGCCTTGAGGTCAAACAATGCTTTCATATCATCCTGATACTTCTGCAATTTCTCATCAACCTCCACTCTATGCTGTTGAACCTCGATCAGCTGGTTAATTCTCCTGGTTACATGATTGGGTTCCTCGTTCTGATCCTGCCATAACTTCATTAATGGCAATGCTAAGTTTATGGGTAGAACCGCATCTGTACCATAGACCATTTGAAACGGTGAAATGCCGATAGACCTTTTAGTGTTGATGTGATTCACCCACAATGCGTACTTTAGGTGCACATGCCAGGACCTTTTGTTTTCATCCAGTACTTTTTTGATTACATTTACCAGGCTCTTGTTAGATGATTCGTCCAGCCCGTTTCCCTGAGGGTAATAAGCAGTGGAATGGCCGAGAATGATATTGTACTTTTGATAGAAGATGATCATAGCCATGGACTTAAAAGCCTGGGCATTGTCAGTAACAATCTTTTGGGGACACCTGAATCTTGACAAGATGTTATCTTCCAAGAAGTCGATCACCACCGAGTCTGTTGCCCTTTTGGTTGGAATGGCTTCCACCCACTTTGTAAAATAATCTGTGGCTGTTAATATCCACTTATGTTGAGCACTGGAATGGGGATTAATTTCCCCTATAAAGTCTAGACCCCATTGTTGAAATAGAGCTTCGGCTTTGACTAGAACAAGTGGCAGTGCAGGGAGTTTCTGCTTACCAGCGAATATTTGACACGAGTAACAGGTACGCACTTTGGCATCGACGTCCGAAAATAGTTTCGGCCAATAGTATCCGACCCTCGGGATCTTGTAGGTTGTGGCTCTCCACGCATGGTGTCCTCCATAGATTCCTTCATGAAATTCTTGTATAACCCGTGGAGTTTCCGACTCAACCAGACAGACTAGTAAAAACCCGAGTGGATCCTTCCAGTATAGCTGATTTTCGGCGATGCAATATTTTACAGCATGGAGCTTCAAAGTTCTGCATTTGGCTGGTGATAATCCATCTGGACATTTCAAGTTTAACAAATAGAAAACTATGTCTTTATACCAGCCTGACGATATGAATTTTTCTTCAACCTTGCTTGGATATGTCTGGTCATCCGGCTCTTGCAAATGTGTGTCTCCGTCCTCCTCTTAGAGGCAATTGATATCAAGAGCTCTAAGGCTAGACTCGGCCAAGAGTTTGGCCAGACCCTGGCCCTTTATCAATTTAGTAGGCTTGACTTCCAGATCAAATTCCTGTATTTTGGCGAGCCAGCGCCCTCGTTTTCCATCACTATCTGGCTGTACCAATATATCATTCACAGCACTGGCTGGCACGTACGTGATAATTTTTGAATGCAGCACATAGGTTCTGAATGCTTTCAGCGCTTTCACCATTGCGTACACCTGTTTTTCCATTATATCATACTTTAGTTCGGCATCTCTAAGGGTCTTGCTGAAAAACGTGATCGGCCGTTCAAAACCTTCGTCATCCTTTTACAGTAACACCGCAGCGATAGTATGTTCAGAAGCGAACGAGAATATGAGGAAATCTTTCAGGTAATCTGAGCTTGCTAACACAGGTGCTTCGTTGATGACCTTTTTAATGTGTGCGAACGACACTTTAGCCTTGGTCGTCCAATTTACTCTACTATCCTTCTTCAGCATTCCTGTGATCAACTTTACAATCTCAGCAAAATTGGGGATAAACCTTCATAAAAAATTTATTGTACCTAAGAAAGATTGAATTTCTTTTACGTTTCTAGGAATATTTATAGTTTCTATTGCTTCAATCCTCTTAGGATCAATCCTGATCCCATATTTAGATACGATATGCCCTAGAAGCTTACCTTCCTGCATCGCGAAATGTGATTTCTTTGGGTTCAAAGACAGGCCATACCTGCAGCATTTTTCGAAAGTTTGTTTTAAGTGGATCAAATGTTCTTCATCAGTTTTAGAGAAAACCGTCAAATCGTCAAGGTAGATGACTACAAACTTGTCTCTTTCT
The DNA here is from genome assembly GCA_009831015.1 of Picea engelmannii. Classification (NCBI taxonomy): domain Eukaryota; kingdom Viridiplantae; phylum Streptophyta; class Pinopsida; order Pinales; family Pinaceae; genus Picea; species Picea engelmannii. The sequence continues at coordinate 304,396 of ML802330.1, forward strand.
CCAACGAAGGCGGTGCCCATAGCGCGCTCGAATGTAGCCCCTGCATTCATCAAACCAAACGGCATTTTGTCATACATGAATGTACCCCATGGTGTGGTGAAAGCAATTTTCTCTCTGTCTTGCTCGTTCATAGCGATTTGGTTTTCTCCAACTACCCTTTCTAGGACGTGGTCCATTTTGGGAAGCGGATAATTATCCTTAAGCGAGGACTTGTTCAAGTTTCGGAAATCCACACACAATCTGATTTCTCTGTTCTTTTTTCTAACAGGGACTAAATTTGCCACCCAGTCTGAGTACCTTAGAGGTACAATTATTTTTGCATCTAAAAGCTTCTTAACTTCCTTTTCAATGACGGGCAACAAAAGGGGGTTAAATTGCCTGAGTTTTTTCCTAAAAGGATTGACCCCGGGCTTCAAAGGTATCTTGTGCTCAATTATGGAAGTATCATACATTCAAATCTCATAATAGGACCAGGCGAAAACATATTTATACTGTCTGAGTAGGTCTCTGTACTGGTCTTTTACTTTGGGAGGGAGAAATTTAGATATCTTTATTATCCTGGATTCTTTTTTAGTTCCTATATCGCAGTCCTCCACTTCTTCGGGTTGGGGCTGTAGAGTGGTTTTCACAGGTACGTCGTTCTAATCGAAAAGTCTTTCTAAAGGAATCAAGCCTTTCAGAATTTGGTTTTTTTTAAGGACCAACATACGATGATCCGCTTTTTTTTCTTGAAAGGTTTCAGGGTCTTTTCCCTCTTGCATAATCCACATCGGGTCGTTTTGATTTTCTTGGTCTGGATGAGTTTCAGAGAACTCACCTACTGCCATAAGAAATTTCTGAATTTGTTCATCATCTTCAAAGAACTTCCAGTGTTTGACATTGTCTGGTATAGAGGGTTTATATCTGATTTCAATGTGATATTTTAGTTTGACGTTCATGGGAGGAGAAAAGGTTGAAGCTGCCTTGGCCAAAGCGTCAGCATGTAGATTCTCTGCGCGAGGAATAAAATGGATTTTTACAGAGGAGAAAAAATTCTCCATCAAATCCCAAGCACAATTTCTGTATGTTCTTAATCTGGGATGCTTGGCTAGGTATTGTCGGTTTACTTGTCTTACTATCAATTTAGCGTCACCGTAAACCTCCAAGTTTTTTATATTTAACTTCTTTGCAGCCTCTAAACCTAAGATTAATGCTTCATACTCACATACATTATTGGTGTAATCTATGTCCCAATGCAAATGATATGAGAAAGGAACAATAAACTTACCTTCAGGGGCTACCAAAATTACTCCGGCACCATCTCCTTCAGAAGACGAGGTGCCATCGAAGTACATTTTCCAGATACCATTATTGCACAGATCTTCAGTCAAGGGGATAAGTTCTTCATGCTTCATATCAAGTTCTTCTGGACACCCATCTAAACTATCATCAAATGACAATATGCAATTCCCCAGATCTTGGTCTGCAACGTAAATGGGAAAGTTATTTGGGTTCTGAGGATCACTGACAGTATACGCTAGTCTTGTTTCTCTGTACAAACGGGTAAACTGACCACTGGATATAGGGATTGTGGCATATGACATGTCCAATTGTAGAGAACCCCCCAACTTGGCTCCCCATGATCTGGATAACAACATACCATATTTGGGGGGAATATCTGCGATATCAACATCCATCAGGATACTCTTGACTGGGACCTGAGCCAGGGTAACTACCAGATCTTTTATCATCCCCATACATTTAACCTTTCTCGAATTGAAAGAGTATAGATTTCCGTAGGGTCTAGTGATCTGGAGGCCCAACCTCTCCATTATAATTTTGGGCATAACATTATGTGAAGCCCCAGAGTCTAACATACAGTTATGCAGTAACTGATCATGTATATTCAGGGTAATATAGAAAGGAGCGACGTTGTCTTTGGATCCTTCAAAATGAGGACCAAAGGTGATGTTAGGTCTGTCGTCTTCTAGGTTGATAACATCAGAGTGACTTTCTGACTCATAGACGCCCATCACTTTGGCAATTTGCTTACGATAAGTGGGGTTTTTTGCTAATTCTACCAAAGGAATCGGTATCTTAATTTTACTTAATTCATTTTCTAGACTGAAAGATGTATTTACCTTATCTGTTTCTTTGGTTAAGACTTCCGAGATTTTTCTTTCCGACTTATTTGTTTGGATTTCTTTATCACTCGTGATCTTAGTCGAAGATGTAACTTTATTTACTGGTTCAGTTTCTAGTGTTTGAGTTTCAACCCTTTTTGCCTCGGACCCTTGAGTTTTGGCTACCTTGGTTTTGTTGTTGGGTAACAAGGTCTCTTCCAAGGGAGGTTCATGAGATTGACCTCTTTGAAGGATTCTCTTAGGTTGGTTTGTTGAGGTGGGCTTAGTTTTAGATCTCAGATTGTATTTGGGTTGAAACTCAGCCGCTATCATTTTTGTTTCTGGTTGAGATACGTCGAGGTCAGTATGATCACCTTCTTCATCTTCATTAGACGGTTGAGGGGTAATTAAATATTTCTCATAGTATTCCCTAGTAAAAAATGGTTGCGAACATTCATCACCGAAACATGCAACTTCGTCTTCCGAATCTCCGAAATCTTGGAGGTCATTTGCTCCTATAAAATTTTCTTTTTTAGTGGAGCTTGTATTTTTTGATCTTCATTCTTCATCTGTCTCTGTTGATTTTGGGGGTTTGGGTTTCTCCTAAAGTCCTTTTTATTTGAAGAATCATCTCTAACCTATTCCAACTCCATCCTAGAAATTTTATTGGATAGTTCTTTAATCACTCGGGCCATATCATCTACCCTGTCATCAGTGTATCGATTCGAGCTCAAAGGACCCGCTGGTTCCCTATAGCGTCTATTATCGCGGTTGACTGTTTCAAATTTGGCTTTTAATTTTCCTGAAGCCATCATATTAGATTCAATTTCGACAGCATCGTCTTGCATTCTACTTAGGGTGGCTCCTCTTCTTTCTCGTAAAAGTAGTGAGAAATCCGGCTCGAAGGATCCCGCGAAGCTTACTTTGGCTGAGGGTTCCGAGGGTTTAACTACGACTGGAATCTTATTATACAGTTTGTTGAATCTCAGAATAAATTCCATAACCGTTTTTGAGTTCTTTTTCTTTAGTGACCCAAACTCGGTAAGATAATATAAGTGATCTTTTCGCTCTCCCCATTGTCTTAGGAAAGCATCTTCCAAGGCATCATATGATAGGATAGAAGCTGCGGGTAGGCTCCGAAACCAAGTTCGGACCGGTCCTTCAAAGGTCTAGACAAGGAGTCTCGAATAGACATCTTCGTGCTCGATGCCACAGATGTCTGCGAATTGGTCGAAGAAATTTATATGCTCGACTACGGTTAGATCTCCCTCCCCCGTGAACTTAGGAAGATTTTTGATGTAGTTTTCAGGTAAATCATGGAGGGGAACGGGTAAAACCAGGGGAGCATATCTTGCTACTACTTTTGCGAATACTCTGGGAGGAGCGACAACATTTCCTTGACCTCCACCTCCTCCACCAGGAGCGCCTCCACCACCTCCTCCGACGCCTGCCATCAACACGGGTGTAGAAAATGAGTGTGGAACAGAACTTTGGGAATCAGGCAAGACTGGGGAGTTTTTTCGAAGAAAATCTGGTATGTCAACTGACAACGATATTTCTAAAGGACCTTTTCCCTTGTTTATAGATGGAAAAGTCCGATGGGTTCCACTCCTAAATTCAAAGAAATTTGTTTTCGGATCTTTGGTGTCGAAAAGGAGACTGGATGAAGTAGAAGGTTCTGAATGGAATCTAGTCTTTAAAGGTGGGTTTTAGGCTTGTAAACTGCAGCGGTAGACTCGAATGAGCCTCTCGCTCTTAAATTTTTTTCAGGATTATTAACAGGCGTAATCAGCTTGCCATCTGGGTTCTGTCTGGTACTTTTCCTACCAGAAGCCAGTTTATGTTTTCGTGGAGTCGCCAAGTGAAATATTTTTAAAAAATCCTTAAAACTGTGTGCACTCTATGTTCACTATCAAAGAGTAACACTATCAATGAATTAATTTTTCGTTTTCCCAAGGAACAGATTTCATAACTTCGGTCCCCGGCAGCGGCGCCAGAAAGATGTTGTTCCTGAGTCTGTACTAAGGCTTAAAGTACAGTGTCAAGGCATCCAAAAGTATGTTAGAGATTGACAAGAGGATTACGTTAACCTTCGGTATAGGAAACTAATGAGGATTTCTACGTTCTCGTTGTCTAGCTTCCCACTGTTCCTGAGTGGTAATATCTTGTTCAATGGTTGCCCATGAACGTTCAAGTTCTTCCCGGGTGTTAGCAGTTTTAAGGATTGTATCGAAAAGATTTAAAGCAATATGTGTTTGATTAGATAGTTCGAGTTCAATACTAGGTTGTGTAGCTGCAGGTACAGTCATTAAGGAACAGTAATCGTAGGAAATAATTTAAAGAGAGATTTCAGTGCTGTTTCAATTTGGCCGAAATAAAGAGAGATTTTTACGTTTTCTGAGAGAAATAAAGATTGCAAAAGAAGGCCCTTTCCCGTAACTGTATTATAATTTAATATAAAGTGTGGTGCGAAAGAAAAACATTTAGCTGTGTATAACGTGAGGTTCCTGTCAAAATAAAAATCACATATAAGCAGAAGAGGAAATTAGTGAGAAAATAACTGACATAGTAAAGAATAAACGTAGAATTCTAAAAAAACGAATTGGTCTTACACCCGCTGATAGCCGGTGCAGAGGAAAGACAATAGACAGAAACAAAAAACCAGAATTCTTTTGTTATAGTAGTGGTCGTACTAAAGTATAACAAAGCACATCAGTTATGAATGAGTGTAATGAAATGAAACATGAAGTACAAAGAAGCAAATTTGATAATACAGTCTGGACGGAATCGAGAATCTTCAAATTGCTTGTATATTAACTTCTTCAAATGCGAAACTCTATTACAATCGATACCAAAAAGGTCCATCCTTTTCTTTCTCTTTTTGTGGTATATTTATACAACTTGGCATATCAGTTTTGAAACTCAACTGTTTCTCAAATTCAGTTACAACCGAAAAGAGCGAAATCACTCTCTTTTCTCCTACTCTATTTTCAAATGGTGCCAGGTGCTTGTCTTTGCGCGGCTTCGGTGCACATGATACATTTTTCCACAAATTGGGACACAAGCTGCGAAGGTTCCGCTTGACATCTGGCTTCGGGGAAATAGCACTCTCGGGCTAACTGCTGTAGCTTATCTCCCATTTGTGCATCAACGATGTCAAGGGAACTTAGTTTTGCACTAGGTTGAATTAAGTGTTTGTCAACTCGAGCCATGTCCACCCTGTCCATCTTGGAGATATTCGCCGAATCTCTCTCATTCTTCTCTTTCAGGTCGAGGGAAATATGCTCTACATTCATTTGCCTTAACGTTTCTGAATCACCTCCACTCTCCATACCTAGCAGCTCACCATCAATAGTATTGAAGGCTTCTTCTAATGAATTTGTTACTTTTTGGGCCTGTTCCTTGCTTAAGGCAATATTATGTTCCCAATCTTTTAACAGAATGTTACCTCTAGTTTGTTCAGCAATGGTGAGTCCGGGAGAACCTACAGAAAATCTGTTGTTAGTAGCTATCACCGCCTCTTGAAAAGCGACCCGAGCAGCTTCGGCTTTCCTTTCTCTAACGGTCAGATTCTCAGAAATCTGATGCATCATTAGGCAATATTCTCAAATCACTCCCACTTTGTCTAGCAGATTCTGCTGTACAGAAGAGATCCTGCTCCGAATATCGATCGCTCGGGATTTAAACCCCTCTACTTTAATCGCCCTACTTTCAGCGACCTCTAACTGAGCCTGTAGCTCTGTGATCATATTCCTCTGCTGACCAGCCTGCACCCAACCGTCTCGGATCACTGAATGTGCTTGCTCCAGCTTGACTTTGAGCGTTTCTATCTCATTTTCATCAGCCAATCTAGCTTGTTCCATCTCTATGTTGGCCTGGCCCTTGGCATTTTCTGTGGCTGTAGCCAACCTGGCCTCGAGGGTCCTGATGAGGTGATTTTTTCTTTTTAATTGGTGATTCATCTGCCCAACCGAGAATTGATTCGCCGAAGCGTAGGCCCCCAGTGTTCCAGCGATTTCAGTAGCAAGCTGGTCACTTTTCTTGTTCTTGCCATCTGTCATGATTTTGTATTTTTTAACAGTGGACTCTCCCTCCTGATAAAATTCTCGCTTCACTACAGCTTTTCTCTTTTGTTCAAAAAAGAAATCATTAGGAGGGAGTTCCTCTACCCTTTTAGGCCTCAGTTCTTCACCAAATATCCATCCCTCACTAACATCTCCCTGTGCCGACTGCAAGGGTGTGACCGAGGTGATGGGTTTTCCTATTTGCTTTGTCGATTCCTTTGGAGTATCGTCACGGATCTGTTCTTTTGGAGTGTTTGGAGTTTCTTTTTCAGTCTCTGATATCTGCTTTCTCGGTGGGTCTGGAGTTTTTCCTTCAATCTCCAAACTCTGTTTGCTTAGAGGGTCTGGAGTTTTTCCCTCAGCCTCCGAACTCTTTTTGCTTGGAGGGTCTGGAGTCTTTTCTTTTGTTTCGGGATTGCTCGTTTGCTCCTCTTCCGATTGTTGTCCAGGGATAGATATTACCTCTGTAGAATCTTCAACATTTTTATCTTTTGTCTCGGCAATGGCCAAACCTCCCAACACAGTGGGAAGACATCTTCGCCTATGCTCCTGGAATCTTAACACAATTGTTGTGTCTTCGGGTGCTAGCGATTGGATCCAGGGTAACACTTCTTCATAAGATCTCGCTCCTTGGAAAATGTCGTCCGAGGGTGAATTCTCATGTTCGAATCTCTTAAGTCCAACATGAGCCAGATGATTGCTCACAATTTTCTGTGGATCATGTTTTTCAATCTCAATGGAGACCAACTTTAGGTCTTCCAGGGCAGCAGCCTCGTCTTTGGCATGCCCGAAATATAATAAAGAATATGAATTCATTTGAATGGGAAAAGAAGGCCATAACTTCTTTGAATATCCCTTGAGTTCTTTTCTTACGCCCCCGATTACTGTTTTCCATGCAACTTCATGACAAGCTAGTTTATCGGGAATGAACAAAGGTAGCGCATGAGGGGGAACAGAAGCCCCAAAAACTCTGATGTATGAGAACTCTGCTTCTACATACCAATCTGCGATGCCACTTAGACCTATTGAAACGCTATCCGATATGCGAGGTGGTGGGTGATGAAAAATAGTGATGTGCAGGGGCACCATCACCCAATTGAAAATCTCATATGGGAACTTTCCATCTTTATTTTCCCATAATTTATCATGGTATTCGTGCACTGGTTTTTCTTGGGTTGGGTTCCAAGCCCAATTCATCAAGGGGAAAGGTGTCATGGAACATATCGCATCCATGATATATGTCAATATGTAAAACGATGAGGGTTTCCCATCTGCCTTTTTCTCCCGATACTCTATGACCCTGTTGGCCAAGCTGTCTGAGAGCATCTTTTCTCAATTGAATGAGAAACCTTCAGCGACCTGAAACATGAGAGGCACCCAAGAGATATAGAAATGCGAGGTGTCTTCTCGCCCGAACAGTCGACATGTCATCATGGCCACATACTTGTACTATGGCTCCAAGGAAGAAATAGAATATATGCCCTGTTCATTTTCTCTGAATTTCGCAGCCCGCGAAACCTAGTCTTTGATCAAACCAGGCATGGTCTTGTTGTACTGAATGCACTCTTTTTCCTTGAATTCTTCCAAGAAATCTGCACCATATGTATATTCAGATGTAGCAGGCAACTTATACATGCTTTGTAAATGCTCGGGCCAGAAAGTTCCGATAGTCACTCGCTGACTATTCATAATTGTTCTGGTGGGGAGGTCTACGTGATCCAACGCCCATCGGATCATGTCATAGTAAGGAAGCAACCGGGGCCTGGTTGCTATTCTGTGCATCCTGGACTGGACGACTATATTATACTTGGTGTGTAAATCGTCTCTTTCATTGTCGTCAGAATCGTCTGAGTAATCAACTAATTCTGCCTGCAGAACATTAGACACATGCGACCAGTCGGGAATTGATTCGACACTTCGGGGTGAAGTATCGGAGACATTGTCTGAGCCCTGACTTGTAACTTCGACATTTGCCTTTGTCGCTTTTCGCGGAGCCATGACTGAAGCTTGTGTTTTCGCTCTTCTGTGATAAACCTGCGTATACATGCAGAAGTTAATTCACTCGGAAACTGACGAGCTCTGCTTGGTTATGAAAAAAGTTTTCATTATAACAAAATGAGACTCCCGTATATATTTGAAAACTCTGTACCCTTCGAAATAAGTCTTTCAAATCGTCGTTAGGAACAAATTTATTGTGTAAAATCCGATTTTATTTATTCATAGATTCACCCTAATTATCTATTAATGTCATCAATGTTTGGCGGCTTGCTAGTCAGTCGGAGTATGGAGAGAAAATAGTTACCTCGGGAAATGTGCAAGCCTCGATGCGCAGGACCTATCTCATTTTAATTTAAAATATTCAAAATTAGCAACGTTAAAAAAAAATTCTCTTTTCGCTGCATCGTGGATTTCCTTTTAACATTTTAATTTTTCAACTCGCGAGATTGCGAGTACCGATTTTGGTTTAAAAGATAATCGTGGTTTAAGGCATGATTAGTTTCTTAATCATTTTACTCGCCGTATCGCGACTCGAAACTTCGAAGATAAAACTTTGGGAGAATAGTATGCCGAGTCACGAAACTGCGAGATAGCGATAATTAAGACTTGATTTGGATTAAGAAAACTTGGATTAGGTGATTAATTAATCATACTATAATAACATCGTGGTTTCGTGAGTCGGAGTTTTAGACATCATGATTTTCAAAAATGATAGCGCCGAGGGACGAAGTGCCGAGACTCATTTTAACTATGGTTAACTTTTTGCTTTTAGTTTTTGATCAGGGTCAACCCATAAGTACCTCGTGTCCTCGGCTCTCGAGATTGTAAGGAAAAACATTTAAGTTTTACTAACGCCGAGGCGCGAAACCTCGACGACGTCCTATCATTGAGTTAAAAAACTTCACTCTGATTACTGTCTAGAGTGAAAACTTAACATGAGTTCGCTGTTTCTCGACTTGGGACGTGAGAAATAAAAAATTAAGGTATCCGACTTGCGAGATCCTGAAATAAAGCAAAAATATCAGATCATTATTACGAAAGCAGATTTGTTTTAAGTGGAGAAAAAGCATTGCTGCTTATTTGACCAGGTTGTAGGATTTTTTCAAAATCCCAAGGGAGGAAAAATCAAAAGGCCATCTTTAGAATTCAAGTATCAAAGACTAAAAATTGTGAAGGGTTATAATAAATTAAGGGCGGCTCCAACATTATGGACTACTGCAACAATCATGGAATAAAAAGACAATTCTCTGTCGCTAGGACACTTCAACAGAATGGAGTTGTTGAAAGAAAGAACATGACAGTACAAGAAATGGCTCGAACAATGATAATGGATTCAAAGTTGACAGATATTTTTTGGATATAGGAAGTTCATACAATAGTTCACATTCAAAATAGAGTAATGCTTAGAAACAACACTGATAAAACTCCCTACGAGCTATGGAAAGGAAGACCAGCAAATGTGAAGCACTTAAGATTTTTTGGAAGCAAATGCTACATCAAAAGAGAAGATGGAAAAATGAGAAAGTTTGACTCTCGTGTGGACAAAGGAATACTTGTTGGTTATTCAAGTACAAGGAAAGCATACAAGTGTTACAATCTAAGATTAAACAAAGTTGTGGAAAACATCAACGTAACAATTGATGAAACAGACAGACTAGAATCAAAGAAAGAAGAAAACAAATCAATGGAACAACTTTTTGAAGAAGAAGATGAAAAAGAAGAAGAAGAGGAAGATGAAAATGAAGAGAATCTGACAGAAGTAGAAGAGCAAGTTCAGCAAGTATCTCCAAAGACACCTAGAAAACGAGTACATAAGAATCATCCTTCAGATCAGATTATTGGAAACAAAGATGCAGGAGTTGAGACTAGAAGAAAAATCCATTCACCAGAACAAACACACCTAGCACTCTTATCTACAATTGAACCAAACTGTTTTGAAGAAGCCAGAAAGGATGAATTTTGGAATAAGGCCATGGATGAAGAATTGGATCAAATAGAGAAAAATGATACTTGGGAATTGGTTCCAAGACCAAAGAATAATAATGTGATCAACAAAAAATGGGTTTTCAGGAATAAATTGAATGAATATGGACAAGTTTCAAGGAACAAAGATAGATTGGTATGTAAAGGATATGCACAGATTGAAGGAATCGACTTTGAAGATACATTTTCCCCAGTTGCCAGAATGGAAGCAATCCATTTGAGTTTAGCTTATGCTTGCTCCAAGAATGTTAAAGTATATCACATGGACGTAAAATCATCTTTTTTGAATGGGGAACTTGAAGAAGAAGTCTACATTGAACAACCAGAAGGATTTCAGTTGTTAGAGAACACGGACTATGTGTGTAAATTAAAGGCCTTGTATGGTCTTAAACAGGCTCCTAGAGCATGGTACTCCAGACTGGATAAGTATCTATAGCAGGAAGGGTTCAATAAAGGAAGTGCAGACAACAATCTCTACATCAAGGTAAGTCAAGGTAATATTTTATTAATTGAAGTTTATGTTGATGATATTATTTTTGGTAGTGATGATGACAAGTTAAGCGAGAAAGTTGCAAAAGACATGCAGAATGAATTTGAAATGTCGTTACTTGGAGAACTATCCTTCTTTCTGGGAATTTAGATATGTCAAAGCAACCAAGGAATTTTTATTTCTCAAACCAAGTATATTAGAGAAATGCTAAAGAGGTTCAGAATAGAAGATTGCAAAGCAAAGATGATGATTCAAATTCTACAGATCAGAGGAAATATAGGTCAATTATTGGCAGCCTACTATATGTGACAACATCTAGACCAGATGTAATGTAGGTAGTTGGATATGTGGCATGATTTCAAGCAACACCAAAGGAATCACATGTATTAGCAGTAAAGAGGATCTTCATATATCTCAAAGGAACAAAAGAGTTTGGATTATGGTATCCAAAAGGAAAAGATCTATCACTTACTGCCTACATAGATGCAGATTGGGCAGGTTGTATTGATGATCGACGAAGCACCAGTGGAGCAGTGTTCTACTTAGGTGAGTGTTTGGTATCATGGCTAAGCAAGAAAGAATCATCGATATCTCTATCTACAGCCGAGGCAGAGTATATTGCAGCAGCAATATGTTGTACACAGGTTCTTTGGATGAAACAAACTTTCACAGATATACAGGTTGAGTATGATGAGCCCATTCCAATATATTGTGATAATACAAGTGCCATCAATATCTCAAAAAACTCGATGATGCACTCCAATATGAATCACATTCCAATCAAGTATCACTTTCTATGAGAACAGGTTGCAGAAAAGAACATCATAGTTGAGTATGTGGGCACAAAAGAACAAGTGGCAGACATATTTACAAAACCACTTCCATTGGAAGCCTTTGAATATCTTCGCCAAAGACTTGGAGTTATTTTTACTCCAAAAATGAATTCTTTTTGAATGCTTATCTTATATGTCTTAGATGTACACGAGGAAGCACCATAAGAGGACAGTATGTCAGGGGGAGTATCCCTAGATGGAAAGATACCTTTGCCATTGATGAAAAAGGGGGAATGATTTATGAGATGCAAAGGATAGAGGCATGGTTCCGGGGGGAGCATATTTATCAGATGCAGAGGATAAAGGCATGGTTCTAGGGGGAGCATGAGTGATATGATTTTATTATTGCATCAGAGTGTTGCCATCAATGCCAAAGGGGGAGATTGTTGATTAAGGTTGGTTGTCATTGATGTCAACCCTTGAATAAAGCCCAGTAGCACAAAGGTTTGGGTAATGGACCCAATATTGTTTGATATAAATATGACTCATTATTGTTTTTTCATGGTTGATAAGAAGTAAATATGGATGACCTCCAAAGTGGTCCCCTTATGGTGAAATCCCTCACGGGAAGATGCTTTGTGGAGTAAGAGAACCCATGCTTAACTGTGGAATAATGAGATGAAAGAAATTGAATTTGTCAGGGAACATATCCTATATGGATAGTGCTTGTCATGTCATTTCTAGTGGTATGTGGAATGACACATAATTCCTCATGGTTAGAGAGTTATGGTCATGAGAATTTGGAGACCCCGGGTTTGGGTAATGGACCCAAGTTTGTTTGATGGGTAATGGTATGAGTTATGATATAATTTTAGATAATAATATTATATATGGATAGTACATGTCATGCCATTTCTGGTGGTATGCAGAACGTCACATAACTCCTCACGGTTTGAGAGTTATGGCCTTACGAAGTTGGAGGACCCTCATATGTCATCTAGAAGCCCCAAAAGGTCAAAGTAGTCAAAGTGGTTTAAGAGATTTTAAAAGGTAAATAATAAAGTGAAGTGATGAGTGTATTATAATTCAAAGTGAATAGAAAATAATTTTTTTCAATAATAAATTTAATGGAGAAATTTGAAGTGGACCCAACCCTAAAATAAGGAAAGTGGGCTAAGTGACCTAGAAGATGTTTTTAAGGAAGCTACTTGGAGAGTATAAATAAGAGGCAAGGCTCTATCATTTGAATAACACTTGAGAATATTGAATATCTATAGGTGTCTGAGGTAAACAAATGATATATAATCCGAAATTCTGAGGAAAGTGAAGAAAAGATGGCCGAAATGCAAGGAAGGATAAATTCTTTTGATGGTGCTTTCTAAGGTATGTTATTTACAGGTCATCTCATCATTTTCGCTATAAATTTTTTTCTATAATGATTCAGATCCTGAAATTGCTATGAAAGTGAGAAAACATATCCAAGTATCTGTGGTAAAAAAATAAGCTTGTGGGTCGTTGTATTTTGGGAGTTACACTCCGTGGAAAATAGGGTTTGTGGCCAGTCCTGAAACTAGTCAAAATAAGGTGTTTCGGGTATAAACGTCATAAATTCTTAATAAAAGATCCCAATTTAGTGAGACCAAATGTGTTGGTGAGGGTAATGTCTATAGTATCCCTCATAATATTTTTCTATCAATTCATCAAACATTCTGTGCGGGGCATGCTCTACAAGGTCGCTCTCTAGAATAAGCGAGAATTCAGCAAGGTATGCCATTTTTTCTATAGCTCCTTTTTTGAGAGGTTCCAAGTAGTGAAACTTGGAGGAATTGCATAAAGCACACTGAATAACATTGTGTATCAGTTTTAGATCTTTATACATTACATATTCAAATTTATGATTACTTCAAGTTAGGGTTGTTGACTAATCCAAAACTAGGCATGTGAGACTAAAGAAAAGTTTGATGAAAGTGATAGTCTCTTGTTTTTAAAGTTAAGGAAGTTTTACAAGAATGTGATCATATACACCAGGTCTATTACAGAGCTACAAATCAGATTTGGTTGATGAAATTGATGAGGGCTTTTGGTTGTGGTACATGTTGAGTACATGGTTGAGACAAGTAGTTGATGAGTTGACACACATACATGAGGTGTATAGTTGATGATGTCGGTACATATTGATGAGTAATAGTTGATGAGTAGTTGACACATGATTGGTACATACTTTGTACATGGTTGGATGCACTTGTTTATGGTACAGGTTTATTACATGTTGGTGCATGGTTGATGCACTTGTTTATGGTACATGTTGAGTACAGGTTGAGGTATAGGTTGATGCACGGTTCAGATTTATTGGTACAGGTTTACAGCGGTATATCTCACAGTGATAGTGTGATAGTGGTTCCATCATTATACTTCTACTTTAGGGTGACAGGATGGGGCAAGGAAAGGTGGTTTTAGCCACCTTTTGGTTGTAGCCAGAGAACATTGGGGTTCGTAGCCTCCTTCTGGTTGTAGCTAGAGAATTGGGGAGTTGGAGCTTCCCTCAGGTTGTAGCCGGAGAAACTAGGGGGTTGGAGCCTCCTTCTAGTTGTAGCTAGAAAACAAAGGAAGTTGGTGCTTCCAATGAATGTAATTCTTCAAGACATATAAGAAAAAACATTCCGTGGTTTTCTCTCGATTTGGGTTTCCACGTAAAACACTGGTGTACTATGTATATGTGTGATTGTTTATTTGTTGCTGCTCATTATTGGATAATAATTCTACATTGATATAAAATTTGAAGAAAAAAGATTATAATTATTCTATTACTGATTCACCCCCCCTCTCATTAATCCAACATTAGATGTGATCAAGTAGGACACATTGTTTTTCACTGTAACACCATGAGATGCTACAGTTGTAGTGGATTTGGCCACAAATCCCAGGATTGCCGAAACACAAGAAAAAATTCCATGATGAGGACTTCACATAGCATGGCTAGAATAAGGAATGAAGTAAGGAAGGGAGACATCTTTGAAAAGATGGATGCTCAGAGCTCAATTTTTGAGAAGCAGGGACACCTTCAGAAGTGGGTGAAGAAGACTAAGCAACCAAAACAGAATGGAAGCCTTAAGGGAAGCTCTAGTAAGTTATCTATTGAAGCATACACGGGTGACAGTGGTATCAATCACGTACATATGCAGTCTGACCTTGAATAGGTCCCATACATACGTGATCTATTGTGCATAAGACCCCATATATGTGGTAAAGGCTTGGGAAAAAGAAAATGAACTTGGGTTGTAGCTTGATGTGATGGTATAACTCTGTGTTGCAGGGTCTAACATGGTTTGTTGCAGGTTGTGACACTGTTTGTTGTAGGTTTTCATGATCCTATATTGAGTTACACAAAGTGATCACAAAAATTAATGAAAGGCCATCTTGGATGCATGGCACTAACCCATGAGTGTGGATTGAGGCATTTTTTGTTAAATAACAATGTTGGTTATTGCAGTGAAGTTATGACACTTTGGTTATATGATGATGATGTTATCTAGAGATGTCATTGATCTATTGAAGCATACTATTAGTACATTGGTAGAGGAACCTACTAGAAGTTTTGATTGGCACATATTTTATGGTGGACTTGGCATACATGTATGAGGATTCATCTTGTTGTGGTATTGGTCCATGGTTGGCATACTTTCTTGGTACAAGTAGTGATACATGTTGATGTACATGTTTGGTATATGTTTGGATGATGAGTACTTGGCTAAAAGTACATCATTGGTATTACCTGATTAGCATATATTTTGGTACATGAGGCATTTGATGATTGAGGCACTTGGTTCATGGTAGAGACATATCATGAGTGATATGAAACTTGTTTGGCATGTTGGTAGATTCACATGGTTGGCATATTGGTGGATTCACATGATTGGCATATTGGTAGATGCACATGTTGACATGTTGATAGAGGCATATGGTTGATACATTACATGGATGATATCTTTTGTCACATTGTATGATGCTGATGTACATGGGTGTTGCGGATGGTGGGCACATTTTGGTACATGATGTACTTGGTTGATATTTTGTTCATAATTCTCTATTTTATTGTTGACATATCTTTTGTTTCATGATGTATGGTATGGCACAAGTTATTCATGGACAGGTCCAAGGATCGTCATTGAAAGAGAAGTTGATCTATGATCTGGTTGAGCAGTAGCAATTGCATGTTGACCATATTGCAGAGGAGATAGGGGGAGTCATTCATCTTCCCATGATTATAGGAGGAGATATTTATCATATGCATTCCTAGAAAAGAGCCCTATATTTGAAGAAAGAGCACATATGCATAATTTCAGGGGGAGCGATGGTCACAGGGGGAGTATGAGAGGTGTATCTTCAACATTACATTAGAGTGATATCCCTTGTTCAAAAGGGGAGAGATTATTCAGAGGAATATCAAAGGCATTCAGACAGGGGGAGCATCCTCAATGAGAGTTCAAGCAAGGGGAAAAGCCCCAAGAGGAGAATGACCCTTTGCCATTGATGTTAAAGGGGGAGATATAGTCACATTGATGTGATTGATGGGGGGGGGGAATAGTCATATTGATATGATTGATGAATATTGATGTAGAGCATGCCTTGTCTACATGTTGACATCAATGATTGGT
>ML802330.1:337846-352095 GCA_009831015.1 Picea engelmannii
GCCAAGTGGATTGAGGTTGGAAGGGTGAGGGAACTATACCCTCATCTTCACATAGACTGAGATAGTCTTTTGGAGGTCCAAAAGCTTCCCAATGGGGAGGTGTGATTAGGGGATCAAATTTTGCTCAATTTTCAAAGTGCTCGAAATGCGACGAAAACAGTGCCATTGAGTCCGTCTCGTCTTCCTGATTCCGACAGTATATTTACTTTCACAAACAGAGTCCGTATGGAGGAGATATCGCGATCTGTCCGCCAAGCCAAACAGGCAAAAATTTGGGATGCTAACTGTACATGTACGTACAGTCCGTACGGCCACGTGGAGGGACGTACCATCATGATGACATGGTAGTTGGGTGATGTGGAATATTTTTATTGGACGGTTGTCAACGAATCCAGTATTGACATGTGTCATAAGTGGTTAATAAGGTGAGGACACGTGGCCCATTTCACGGGCTCCACGTGTCCCTATCTGGTTGGTTTATATTTGTGTAAAATGTTTTGGGTCCGCGGGGTTCGACCCCGAGACCTCCCCATAGCATATGACTTTACAAATTCCACTAACCGTTATGCCAACCCATGTTCCTTGTTTACTATTCCAACGCATATATATTTTAGTTAATGCAATGTAATATATGGAAAGTGGGCGGGCCGGGGCATAAGCCCCGACCCATGGTTTCGTTGCAAATGTAATATGACCGATATGTATGCCATAACGCGCGCAGGGTGTAAAACCATATATTATATATATATGTTGTATTTTGTATTAACATGTGCGTTGTAACCAATGGTTAAACATGTGGGTTTGTAACATATAGTTTTATTATATGACCAATGGTTAATGCACGCGGGAGTTGCTACAGTTTGAACGGTTGTAACCAATTAAACCACTCATTTGCCAAACGTGCGGTTTTATGTGCCATGTGACCGAGTGCCGAGGCGGTTAGGGGCTGGCACGCCCTTAACCGTCCTACGGTTTGTACCGGTGCGTGGTTGCGTACGAGACTTGGTTTTTCCGCTTTAAAGAGCGTGTGTGCTAGGTTTGAAGCACAAGGGTGCGATTTGTAGAACCAGAGACAACAAAGTTGAAGAGGGGGATTTCAAGAAGGCCATCTTCTTCATTTTTTGACCGTTTCAGGTGCCGAAAGAGCCCAGACAGGGGTTTTGGGACGCTGCG
The DNA here is from genome assembly GCA_009831015.1 of Picea engelmannii. Classification (NCBI taxonomy): domain Eukaryota; kingdom Viridiplantae; phylum Streptophyta; class Pinopsida; order Pinales; family Pinaceae; genus Picea; species Picea engelmannii. Next base: position 339,020 of record ML802330.1, read on the forward strand.
GAGCCATTGGAGCAGTCGGTTTGTCATTTTGAGCATTGTAAGGCATGTTTTTGAGCACTTTGGGAAATTTAATATTAAAGATCCATTGGAAGCTGGACCAGGAGATGTAGCCCGGAGTGGGGTGAACTCCTTTATCAAGTTGTTGTGTTTATGTCTGATGTTCATTGATTTATGCTGCTGTCTATGTGTATTTATACATAAGTAATCCTTAATTATGTGTTGCAAATTGATCCGGTTGCTTTAAACACATAACATTTCACTTGCAATATTTATTCAAGTTTTTCAAGTCTTCTTCAATTTTAGATCAGTCCCTTATCTCACATCTTCACCAGTTGAATATTTATACCATAGCCCAAGATGCGCACTCAAATGAATCAACTTCCTTAACTGTTTGGAGATATTTTGTTCATCTCAAGCTTGCATGTGATTTAATTGAGGAATGGGACAACTTCATCCTTATCCTCTGCACAATTGGAATTCTCTTAAATGTATCCAACGATAAACCCGTTTGGTCATGGAATCGAGCCACGGGATCTATCTCTGTCAAAATAGTGTACCAGCCATTATTATTTTCAAATTTAAAAGGAGAAATGCACTGGTGGTTCAAATATATATGGCAAGTTAAGGTTACAAGTAAGATTATATGTTTTATTTGGACGTGTTTGAGGGACAACATACTTACAAGGTTTAATTACCAGCGTAGAGGAGGTATCGAGCCTACTGTTTGTAGTTTATACCTCAGTGATGAAGACACAACAAACCATCTATTTATACACTGCAATGTAACTAAATTTATCTAGAAAGATATCCTTACACACATGATGATCAATGGCGATTGGGGAAATCAGGGATTGGAAGACAATCTCCATAAATGGTTCCTAAAATTCCCAAGTTTAAGACACATCCTATTTCTTGTGATTTGGGGTATCTGGAAATATAGGAACATGTTGTTATTTGAAAATTGGGTAAGACAAGATTCTGTCATTGCAAAAAAAATACTTCTTTCTATCCAAGAAATACAAGATGATTTAAATCCTGAAAAGCTGGATTATATCATAAGTCCTATCTATTTTGATGATTCACCAATAGGTTTCTTCGATGGTGCAGCTTCCAGGAACAGGTGTGGAATTGGATTATTTCTAAAATTTAGCAGCATCCATACTTGCAAAGCATATTTTGTTGGAGGAGAAGGTTCTTATATGAAAGTCGAGCTTCTTGGTTTATGGGGACTGCTACACCTTGCCTCATTTTTTTCTATGAGTAATCTGATGGTTTCCGGTGATTCCAAATCTACAATCGATTCGATAAAAGGTGTTACAAGTTTGAACTATTTATACCTCAAGCCATGACAAGAGAGAATTAGAAAGTTGCAAGATAAGTTTGAAAAAATCAACTTCATACATGTTCATAGAATTTTCAACAGTGTTGCCGACCAACTACCCAAACAAGCTTTAAACTATCATCCAGGATGGCTCTATTTCTAGGAGGTGGATGAAGGAATCACAGTTCAAGCAGACATAATCTCTTTGTTCTAGAATCTTTATGTCTTTTTTTATCAGAAAAACAGGATATGATGATGCAATGATGGAAGATATGCATTTAAGTGACTTGAAGAAAATTCACAGTTTTGGCTACAAATTTTATATGTATTTGAAGGAAATATTAGAAGATCTCTTGAAATTCTCATTAGTTTATTGATAAATTTAGAGACAAAATCTTTTTGTAAACAATATTTATACATATGATAGTTTCACTTGATTCTTAATAGAATAGCAATGAGACTTCTTTTTCTGTGTGAAAAAAATATGTGGTATATTTAAGTTTAGAATCAATGTGAGTGATTATATAAATTTTTATTATCTTTTTAAATTAATGTAAAAAATTAATGTTGAAGGTGTTTCTTAAAGAAATCAATTTTTTTCTTTTTCAGATGGGGTGATGACACGACAACTTGAGCATGAGCCTAGGTGTCGATCAAACACTGCTACACTAGAGCCCATGCATGCTAATTGTCATGTATAGGACTAAATAAGGTATAGGAGCATTCTAGGTGTGATTACTCCACCTCACCCTCACTTGATGGATTTGGTTATGATGGCTTAGGAGCAGTTAATCGACACCATTAATTTCACAATAGTCCAAACTCAAATGAAAATTCTAGCTTAACAAGAATGGAAAAGATTGAATAGTCAGACCCTAAAACTAGATGGAACGTGGTTGGGGAAGCATGGGACTCATATAATCTACCAAGGTCAATCTATGTGTATGATTTCATTATTGGGTTAATTGGGTTGTTACTCCTCGTGTTGGCTTCAATCCCCACAACTGTAGCAACCAATGCCAAAGATTTATCCATTCATCTCTTTGTCTCCTCGACAAGGTTTATTTCTAGCGGACCCAAGGTTTTGAGGGTTGTTTGTATGCTATTTCACATTTTTTGGTGCCAATTCTATGGTTAGAAAGGACAGGATTGAAGTTTCCAATGCATTGCTACACCCCACTCCCAACCAAGTTCACTCCTCTAAATAGTTGTTTCATCTTTTTAGAAATAATCCCATTCAATCCTATATCATCTCTACTTCAAGCCAACATTCAATCATGAAGGTAGAAGGATTGCAGGATGGATTCAACCTCAGGGAACAAGGACAAAGTAGTAAATCCAAATGGCCTACAAGGTGCTACCAATACAGAAATACCCCCAATCAGTAACCATGGCTTAGGCTGATGCTGTGAAGGCATTGATAGACTATCATAATTGTTTCTTGGATAATTTTAGGGAGGAAATGGATGCCATGGAGCACACCATTTGGAAGAAAAAAGAAAAGGGGTAATAACAACAGGCCATTATCAAGAATATGAATATGCTTCATAGAAAGTAAAGTTTGATGCAATTTGCAAGACAATTTCAATGTGGAGATCATAGTTCTAGACAAAACTCCAATTCAGAATGATCCAATAATGTAGTTGATCAAAAAAATATTCCAGAGAGCACCTCATCCAATCCCCTAAAGTTGGATAAGGAGGATGAATATATGCTTGAGATCCAAAAACGGTAACCTTGTCCATTGCTTTCTTCTCATACTTTTTTTGATATACTTCCATAAGACAATATGCATAAAATATTTAGGCTCTATAAGTGATGTTGATCTTAAGTATGTTTGTTAGTCTTAAATTCATGATAAGTCCAAGTAAACATGCATAATTTATGGAATGGTATAATTATGTCATGACTGAGACTCTCGGTCCTTTTTTTTTTTAACTATTATGGAGTTTCATTGCAAATTCATTTGGCAAATAACTATTAGAGAGTTGTTTTCTTTCTTAGAAAATTGTAACTTGTGAGCATTGAATATGCTTAGTTTGAAGGGCTCGTCAATGAGCTCTCAATTCACTAGTTGGTCCATGAGGGATTTATGAAGATCAATATATAAAAATATAAGAAGAGCATGTTTCCAACCATAATTCTCTATAAGGAGAAACTTTCCCAAGGAGATTGGTTCTTATGACCCCATAAATTTTAAATGGATGAGTCTTCTAAGCTATGGTTTACATGGTCTAATTATTAATAAGACAATGAAATAATATGGGAGAAAATGAATTGAATTATTCTTTATGAACATAATATCTTTGATATTGATTACAATGTGACATTGATTGGAATGGGGAATGCATATCAAGTCTTTGGAAAGGCCACTTCTTCATACCATTAATTTTTTTAATTTTTTTTCATGAAAAAATAGAAAAATGTATATATATAAAATCATTTTCTACTAAATGTGAAAATAGAAAAAATGTATATATATATAAAATCATTTTCTACTAATGTCCCATTTAAAGAATCAAAGTTATATAATTGTATCAAAATGATCTCTATTAAATGTGTCCACTTAAAAAAATCACATTTATATGAATTATGTCGAAATGATTTAGAATTTCTCTCATAAAACAGGAGAGGAGGATAGTTTAAGTACTTGGTAGGAGGATGGCCTAAGTACTGGGTGAGAGGATGCCATTATGTGAACCAAACTTTATTTTCTATTCCCAAGAATCTCGTTATTGTCCATTACCAACCACCCAATGAAAGGTTGTACTGCAAAGGGACTTACATACACCCAAGAAAACATGTATACAATAGGACTTATCCACATTCCACCATGTATACTTCACAACGTCCTAAGCAATAGATTAATACTTTTACGAGGAATACTTTTATGGAAGACACATATTTATGATAACTATGTTATACTCCAAAAATATTGAAATGGTTTAACAACTTACGAGGATGTGTTAAGAGAAAAACTTGCATAAATATAAAATATATTTTATAGGTGTTCCCATTTTTTAGCCGGTACTCCACAAAGAAAAGAGAAATACATGACCTTGTACTTTTTCTCTATTCTTTATTAATGCTAAATAATTTAATATGTTGTGTTTTAGTGTTTATTTCATTAATATACGTGAGATACATTTTACAATATAATTACGCTGAAAGGCATACACCTATTGACAATGAGCACAATTAATCACCTTTTAATCTAAAATTCTAATCTGATGGCTAACAATTGAAGATGCTGGCATATTCTTACTCGTCCTCCAAAATCAATGGATGTGATTTACTCTTCATAACTTCCTTGTATTTTAAAATGCATCCGTTAACCTGTTTACTTTTTAACATTTACCTAATCATATTAAGAAATTACTGTATCACCATCTGATTGCCACGTTTAAATGATTAACCTTTTATATTACCACGTTTGAATTATTAACCACGAATTTTGTACTGTCGGTGCGTTTCAATTGTCCATACGTTTCAGTTGTCTGCCCATTCTCTACCGCTGATTTCCTTAGCTGTCTGCGGGTTTCATATTGCTTGAGCATTTCATTCCAAGGGCATAGCCTAATTATTCATCTCGTACTGTTATGTGCTCATACAATTGGTCAAGCGTGATGCCTCTTATTCAGAGCTCGCATCTACAACAAATCCAACATTAACGTCGCCTTTGCTACATCTGCGAAGGCAAAGTGCCCAAGTGCTAGTGGCAACAACAACCTCTCGCCCTTAGATGTGGCTACCCCTACCACATTCGACAATGATTATTACAATAATTTGGGAAGCGAAAAGGGTCTTCTGCACTTCGACCAACAACTGTTTAATGGAGGTTCTACAGATTCTCAGGTTGCTGCCTACAGTTCCAATCAGATCACTTTCTTTCCGGACTTCAAAGCTGCCATGGTGAATATGGGTAATATCAAACCCCTCACTCGCACCAACGGAGAAATTTGCAAAACGGCAGGAACCCTAATTAATGACTCAAATACGGCATGAACCCTAATTAATGACTCAGAAACTACAAAAACGATAGGAACCCTAATTAATCAACTATATATATAATATTTATGAATTCATAAATAAGTAGAAATAAATAAAATTTTGAAACTTTTTGAATATTTATTTTACATTATAACATTATTTTGTAAAAATATTAATTTTAAATTTATAAAAACAATTTAGAATTTAAATATTTAAATTACTAGATTTTATATGTAAATAGTTGTTGATGAGATAATGAAGAAGTATTTGGAATTTTTTTATAGAACACTTTATAATTATTAGATTTTATAGTTCAAGATTATATGTTATCATTGTCCTTAAAAAGTTTTATTATTTCTCCTTAATGAATAAAGAGAAGCTTTTCAGTGCTCACGGCATTCGTTGAAGCGTTCAAAGGTTTTCCTCCGAATTTGAGTGGAAGCTTGGATTCGCGGTGAACATAACCTGTTGGATGGATTATTTTGTAAAAAATGAGGAATCTTTGCGGTGATCGGAAGGTTGGGATTCATTGTAGGGTTTGTGTTAGGAGGTGATGTAAATCGAACCTTTCGGCGTTTACCAACCACGAGTTTGTGGCTGTGCTAGTATATAATATAGATGAAATATGTAATGTGATGTAATCTCAAAAAATTGAAATGACCTCCATCATGCATAAAGGATACTTTATAAACGATCATTTCCTTGCGTATATACAGTTAGTTATCTCCCATCATAGTAACATCATAGTAACGGAATGACTAACCAAATTGAGTTTTAGAGCATTAAGTATGAAAAAATTTCATAGGTTGTGTCTTGTAAGAGTAGACAAATTGAAAACTCGAAGTGGAGTACAATATGTTGTATGAACTAGTCTTGGGTCTTATTAAGAGATCTTACTCTTTGGTTTCTCATCCAAAGGCTTTAATTGGGTTTTTTTTCGTTGTGGTCAAGGATGAGGTGATAGTTCAATAAACACTTAGAGATTTGGATATGGAAAATGCTAAATTAATGTATAGGAATTATGGATTATAATGTTTCTCAAGTACTCAAAATTATAGGTAAAATTAGCTATATTTGGAGAGTTCAAGAATATTTCATGTTGGCCTTGGGAGTTCATATATAAAGACTTGAAGAAGGCCATCAATAACTACAATGTTGAAGCTAATTTGGGAAGAGGCAGGTTAGGAATCATTTATAGAGGGACTATCTCAAAGGAGAAAAGTGCGGTTGCAGTACAACACACCCTATTTACCCACCAACCATGTTCACATTCAAACTCTCCATGTTTGCACTAAGCTTGAGATGCATTATTTTAGATAGATACCATTGCTTGGGTGACTTAAAGACACTTACATTCAGTCCATCGACTTTTCTTGCCACAAATGTTATCACTATTAATGTTGAAAAAAAATTGTTGGAGCTCTTAATGCCATTGTTCGAACCCACTAAATCCTACTCACAATCAAACTAATTTTTCCCTTGTGTTATTTGTTTCACTCTAAACCCTAATTGTCGTTTTTTTGTTGAGAAATGTGTCAGGCTGCTAAATTGAAGATTTAAATGACCTGAAACACTAAATTGTCAAACCCAGGTTGGTAAACTTTGAGCTGATACACAGTATGTGCGGGTAAGGCTTTAGTCTCTATCTGAATGCTATCCTTAGAATAAAACACACACTTATTCTGAGAACTTGAATCTTAATGACTATCACGAAGCTTAGCATTTCCTATTTAAGTCATCAACAGAAAACATTCTTGTGCTCAAATGTTGGTACTGCTATTCTTATTCAAAAGTGTGGTTCCACAAGATTATTTTACCTCTATGTCCGATCATCTACTATCATCATTTCTATTCAAGTCATGACACAAAGAGTATTTTCGAAAATGCATTCAATCTGGTCATCAAAATGAATCTAAAGCTGTCTACAGGAAAATAAAGTACTTTCCTACTTACTGGTACCAGGAGCTCCCCTTTGATTTAACTGTAATCTAACTGTTCTAGGTAAGAAGGATAACTAACTGTCTAACAAAGCAAAGTTCATGCCAATTCTGAGTTATGCTCAAATAAAAAACTGGAAGCCAAACAAACCACACTCATACTCTAAACCCTACAGACATCAGTTATGCATTCAATACTCAGCAACGTCAAAGATAACAGTACGCTGGAACGATTCAGTTGAGGAATAAATGAACACAACTTTGAACAAGTCAATTCTGAAACTTTAAACTATCGTGTAAGCAAACACTAACACACTGCAATGAACTAAATCTATGATAAACTAAAGCTAAATCTATGAACGTTAAGCTACCTCGTATGCAAGTTCTAAAACATTGAAATGAACTAAAGATATGACAACATGAAACTAAATCTATTGACAGAATAAAGAAGCGGCTTGCATCGGTTTGGCGGGCCCAACCAAACGGCACAAACGCTGTTAGTAATAACCAGAGCCTACTAGATCATTCTATGCAAACATTGTATAACCTTTACGCTCCATTAACTCAAAAGAGAATGCTTCAAATTGTATATCAGTCGAATACCATAACGCAACAACAATCTTTATTCAAAAACATAGGTTCACGGCATAACATAGTCCAACCCGGTCTCAGGAGTGATCTCGGGTTTATATATAAAAATCCTACTGTTCATAACAGTCGAAAACAAAGATGCATAAAAACAAACGGATCCCCGATCCAAGAATAGTCTTGGAATCAAGTTTTAAAATGTATTTCACATCTTCGTGACACGTAGTGTCACAAAGTGTGAACGATGAAGAATCATGACCCAGTTCTATCATTATGACTTCAAGCACCCTGTGGCGATGACTCCAACTATCATGCGAATCTCTCTATCTCCCATTCGAACCATAACGCACACCATAACGCATAGATCTTGAGCGGCTCCATTGGTACCTTCATGGGTATGAGTTGGTACCTGGTACCGACATCCTGTTCCAAAAATAGAAGTGGTACCTAACCCAAGCGATATTAGTTCCAATACCAATTTAAAGCATTAAAGTGCATAAAAATAGCTTGAAATGCAAATATACCTTAGGTAACCCCATTGAATGGTCGAGAGATGTCAATTATGTCAAAACAAGGCCAAAAGGGTGGTACTGGTATATAAATGGAGGTCTGTGGCGTATAATGTGGGCAAAACATGATCAAAACCGGGGACCAACAAAATGTAGCTCAAGCAAGAACTTCTTGAACATGTTAAATTTGAATGTGCAAGAAGTGATTCAAGGCATTTTTTAGTGACCACCTTGGAAGGTGATCACTAATTCTATCTTGTAATTTCACTTAAAAAATATGAAATAAAAGTGAAATTCTAATGTTTTGAATTCAACTAACCTTATGACTATAAATGAAATGTTCTGGAAGTTCTAGAACATTAGTGACTTAGATTAGGATTTAATCTTAGTTTTACATCTCATGATTGAGATAGGTGGCATCTAGGATTGAGGAGATTAGTTATCCTCTCTCAAAGAATAAATATGATAAGATAGGAGAGATCTCACACACATGACAAGATAGCAAGAAGGTTGAAGGAAGGAAGAGTGCATCGAGAATAAGAGGAGAAGATCTACTAAAGAGATCAAAAACATATTAGTAGGCCATGCATGCCCTACCAATGCTATAACTATCCTTTTTGTATGCACATGCCATAGAATGCCAGATCTAGGTGATTTAATGACCAAACAACTACTCTCTCAAAGAATAAATAGGACAATATAGGAGAGATATCATTAATTTTATGATGTTATATGAGATTTGTTTTGATTAATTTAATAAAGAACATTAGGACAATAGTCACCTAGGATCAAAATTTACACAGTATCATAGGTTATTTCTCTAATTGAGATTATGAAGGGTTTACAGTAGTAAACCAACTGCCAAAAAGAAGGACTAGTAGTTAGAGAGGGTTTAATTGTTTCTTTTAAGGACTAGCAGAAAGAAGGACTGAAAGTTTGTGTATTATATCTTAGATATGGCCTTATCTAGCCTCAAATTTGAGGACATACTAGATGGCACCTCAATTTTCTTGTCATGGAAAGTGAGGGTTACACACTTATTGGAAGAGAATGATATTTGAGATATTGTCAAGGATGTTGTATTTTCTCCTACAAATCCGCAATAGTTGTCAACTCACAATAATAAGGAAGTGAGGGACAAGTGGATGATCACGGATGCCATAAAGGATCATTTGTTAACTCATATATCTAATAATAAGGTGAAAAATGAAATGTTCAATGCCCTAGTAAGCCTCTACCATAATTATACTAAAGTGAGAACATAAATGGAAAGATGATACTGTGAAACTCAATCAAATCCATAGAGGTTACCATATTAGATTCAGTCACCTGTTACCTTATGAAGGTCACAAAGATTCATGATCAACTTGTAGTAATTGGGGAAAAGGTTTCAAATTCAGAGGTGGTGAACATGGAATTGAATGGATTCTTGGATTCATGGAAACCATTTGTCAAAGGTATTTGTTCTTGTGAGAACCTTCCTAACTTTGAAAGGTTGTGGTATGACTATATCCAAGAGGAAACTAGAATGGAGTCAAAACATAGTAAGAAGGATGATGAAACAAACCTAGCCCTATTTTTTCAAACAGATAAGCGAATATGGAAAGGACCCAACAAGGGTAAGGGAAAGAGTGAGGATTCAACCTCATATCCAAGCAACAAGGACTTGAGTAAAATCAAGCGATATATTTGTCATAAGCACATTCATTATGCATCACAATGTCCATATAAGAAGAAGGGTAAAGGGATGTAGCAATAGAAGAAGGTAGTAGCCTCTACAGAATCTAAAATAAATGACTTTGTTGCCAAGTTTGAGAAGGATTTCTCAATGGTATATTTCCTTTCTACGGGCACGATTCTGAGGAATGCATGGTATGTGGATAATGCATTAGGAATCATGAGTACAAGTTGAACTTGGTGATGATTCCAAATACCTAGTAGTAAGAGTTGGTAATATTCCCTTCCAACTCGAGTCAAGTAACTATTTAGACTTTGGACATGTCTCGTTTGTTCTAGGTATTAGAAATAATTTTCTTTTAGATTTGATCATGGAGGATAAGGGTTTTTTAGTTGAGTTCAAGAACTAGCAGGTCCTAATTAGACTGAAGTAATCTATCCCATATACAACACAAGTAATAGGTGTTAGGGACCTAACCCCTCATGTAGGTAGAATAATATATTCCGATGTAATAAAGGTCAATATTAATAAGGCCTAGCAATAAGGAAGAATAAGTCGAATGTAAGAAGACCTAATAGAAGATTCCTCTTCTAGAAGGATCTTCCTCTAGATGGTTCTTTTGATCGACATATTTAGTAAAAATAGGAGTTGAGGGTATGAGAACTATTGCCTTGGATATTATTGTAATATAGCTCTGCTCTATTGGAGGTTTCCCCCTCGAAGAGGCAAGTGAAAATTTCTCTCAGTAATCTTAGTTCTCTTTCTGGTGTTATTTTGGTATCATTTTGGTATTATTGTGGTGTTTTTCTGGTTATATTGTTGGTCATCTACCATTTCTATCATTTTATTTATGTTCTGCATATGTTTTATATCTGGAATATTACAAGTGGTATCATAGCACTTTCCTCGATAGAAAATTGTGGGTTAATTTTTTCAGGGTATAGACATATTTCAACGTCTTTAAGCTATAGAGATCTATCGTTACGTGCATAAACCCGTGGTCGGGGATTCATACATGTAGGAAATGCAAGTGGTACTCAAGCGCACATTTGTTGGCCACCCTTGTAACCCTTGTTGGTACCCCTTCGAGTGGTAGCACATCAAACAACACCTGTATATGGATTGGCCTAGATTTCCTGAAGCCCTCTTTAGATAAATCAATTGATCGCTTGACTGCTATAGTGCCACCAAGAAAAACACTCAGGAAGATACTCTCTAGTACCTGGGTAGTCGGGTAGTATAGCTAAGGGCACAATCTAGCCTCCTTAGTTGGTGCCCTGAGATATTGGGTCGAGTGCTACTATTGGACCCCGCACATATATCGGAGAGATATAGCACAGGGAAAACCCTTATCTATAGAACCCTTGAATACCTAACCCTTGGGGACAGAAACAAAAAACAAAACAGACAATGTTTATTGCCGCACAATTGTGTCTCCTGCATTCGATTTGCCAAATCACTACACATTTCTTCTTGATTAAGCATTTGGGCATTTCATCATTGTAGTATTCTTTAGACTGAAGTATAACTCCGTAGGTGTAAAAAAAAAAATGTATGGATTTTGTTGAACCTTTATTTGAGACCTATTCCATTGGATTTATCTCTTTGCCCTTATCACATTCATACATATCATTTTTCAGCAAAATTTTTTGCCCCCCCCACCCCGTTTCAGTTTCCTCGTCAACATGGCCCATACCTGTAGCCAAGACTTGGAAGCTCGCTTCAATACCTTGCAATCTAATTTCACAGAGACCCAATAATAAGTGAGACAACTCAGTGCCAATATTGTCACCATCAATAAAAACATGCATTCCTCCATCGCCGCCTCAATCAAGAAATTCAAAGAAGACCTCAAACAAGACATTACTACCTAACTTGAATATGTCACTTTGATGATCTACACCAAGATGCATATCCTTGCAGATACCCCTTTATCTGACCCACCTTTGCATTCCGAAGATGAAACTTCCTCTCATTCCCATAATTTTCAACCCCATCACTTTCAGCGTGACCTACGCCTTTTGCGTGTGGATGTGACCAAATTTGATGGCTCAGATCCCACTGGTTGGATAACTCAAATGGAACATTATTTCGCTTTGTACAACATTATAGATGACTTGGCCAAACTCCGATATGGAGTTCTCCATCTAGATCAAGAACGTTGGAAATGGTGGCAATGGAGAAAACTTCCCGTCAAGGGTATGTTGCTTGGACACACTTTGTGGAAGAGCTTTATGAATGCTTTGACACTGAAACCAACCATTTAGGCCATTTGAAAAAGTTGAAACAATCTGGCACAATGGAAGACTTTATAACTACTTTTGAGTGATTGGATTTTCATACAGAGGGCATGTCTAATGCTTTTTTTAGAGAATGTTTTATCAGTGGCCTCAAGGATGAGATTAGTGCCCATGTCCTCATGGCTCATCCTCAGAGTTGGGTGGAGGCTACTAAAAGAGCTAAGGAAGCACAACAGGTTGTCTCTTCTCAAAACCATAAACCCTCCTTTATTCCTTGCACTAAACCAGTAAATCCCACTCCTCCTTCTACTCCATTAAAGATCCAAAAATTGACCAGGGCTGAAATGGTTGAACGCCAATGCAAAGGCCTTTGTTATAATTGTGATGGAAAGTATTTTTTAGGACACAAATGTAAGGAAAAAAATATATTTATGGGCATCTCAGAGGAAGTTTTGGAAGAGGATTTTGAATATCCCCTTATGTTTGTGTCACCTGAACCCACTGACATAACCCCTCCCTCAGACCCTCCTGAAGTAGAATCGATCATTTCCCTAAATGCTCTCATGGGCTTCTCTGCTCCCCAAACCCTCAAACTAATTGGCTACATCAAGCATATGAAGGTCATCATTCTTGTTGATAGTGGAAGAACCCATAATTTTATTCATCATCGCATTGTTGGATCATGTTGTCATTGATGCCAATGGTTTGATTGATTGATGTCAAGTGATTGATTGATGTCAAAGGATTGATTGATTGATGATTTATGTAATATAATATGTATTGTCCTTGATGAGAATGCATAGATGAAGATGG
>ML802330.1:358132-376938 GCA_009831015.1 Picea engelmannii
AACCCTAAAATAAGGAAAATAGGTTAAGTGACCTAGAAATGGGTTAAGTGACCTAAAAATGGGTTAAGTGACCTAAAGGATGAAATTATAAATAATATAGCAATGGTCTCTTGTAGATCATCCTTTTTGTGGATCAATGGAGAACTTCTTGTGGGAATATATTTTGAAGTATTGATGGAGAGCTTCTTGTGAGAGCTTCTCGAGAATTTTTGGTGTGGAACACTTGAGGATATTGAATATCTATAGGTGACTGAGGTAACCAAGGATATCTAAGCCGAAATTCTGAGGAAAGTGAAGAAAAGAAGTCTGAAATGCAATGAAGGATAAATTATTTTGATGGTTCTTTCTAAGGTATGTTATTTACAGGTCATCTCACCATTTTTGCTATAATTTTTTTTTTTGTAATGATTCAGATTCTAAAATTGCTATGAAAGTGAGAAAACATAGCCAAGTATATGTGGTTAACAATTCAGCTTGTGTGTCGTTGTAGTTTGGGAGTTACCTCTAGTTACAGATCCCCAATCTTAGCCTTTTTTCTCCCTCCTGGGATAGTCTTGTAGCTTCTGCGATGGAGCCCTCTGTCACCTCTAGTTACAGATCCCCAATCTTAGCCTTGGTTCCATCAAATGTTTGAGAGAAATCTTGGGCCACAATGAGATTAAAACCCTCAAACCGTTTGATGAAAACATCCCAGCCATGTGCCACAATTTCATCTACAAGATCATCATGAGAGAGGAGGGTTTGTGAACCATTGGGTTTTATTCTTACCACAGGCGCCATGGATAGTATCACATAGAAACAAAAAGGGCAGAGAGAGGTAGGTTTTGTTATCCAACACACAAATAGTAGGAAGAGGTCTGCATAATCAGGAGGAAACCGATGCCTAAGGGTTCAAGAGACTACCATAACAAACATTTGGAGCTTTGAGTGTGCAATAACTAGAAGACACACAAGATAGTAAACCATTATGTGAAATCAATACTAAACCCAAAACACCACCAAATACCTCTTACAATAATGAATGCAAGTCTGAGTTATGTAGGACAAAGGGTGATGTGGAAATGTGAGTGTGTCAGTCCTATACCAAGGTGACAAGATCGTGATACGACTGGTAAGAGTAGGATCCATATTTTGAATTTAACCCAAGGTTCCGCGCAGTCAAGCATGTATCAAATGTAAAAACCATATAATCAAAAATAGAAATGACTAAGTCATATCTCCCAAAGTGGATAAATCAAGTGTTATGATAGTGGATCAACAAATGAAAAAGATAGGCTTACAAACTTTTAGGTTTATAAAAATAATATAGATGCCCTTTAGTTACAATCTCATTTACAAAAGAAACAAAAGAAATCACAAGCTGTATGATGATTACTCAAGCCAAATTTTGTTATAATTTCATGCTTTCAATTATGAAATTAAACAAAACAAACAATAGATTAAAACGATGAATTCTTACACACAACTATGCCAATGAACCTTGTCAAAACCAAAAGGATAGAAAAGTTTGTAAGGAGCAGGAGGCAGCTACAGAAAAATTTATCCCTTGGAGACGACATTTTACAATGATAAAATTTTACAAGAATTATTGGCTACCAACAATGGAAACATGTTGGGCGAAGCAGTTATCTCTGCATCACCAGAACTTCATATTAGGGAACATATGACTCAACAATAATTAATAAAAGAAATTAAAATATAGATCAAGCATTTTGACAATAATTCAGAAAAAATAACACAGTCATAGTATTGGGTAAAGTTATGTCCAAGAAATTGTAATATGGTATCTCTTTTAGATCACAGGGGTAGAGATGTTTACACAGATGAATCCAATACCATTGACAGGGCCACTGCTGCCAGCAGGCGTCCATAGCCTTGATAGGGATGTCATTTAATCCACTCTAGTATGTCTATCCCTTCCGAGAGTTGTCCATTTGTGACAAAAAGCATCCTGACATCTGATCAAAATTTCAAAACATACCCGAAGATCTTCAAACCCGACATTAATTCACTACCAATAGGCCTATTCAGTACCCCGACGAAGTTGTCTTGGTATCATGTGTGCATTTACCCACTACCAACATACCTGTTCAGAATCTCGACGGGTTTACACACAATTCCCACACATTACGGTGCTTCCAACTCTCCAGAAATGTTTACAATAATTTCAGAACTTTGTGATATCAAGAGAGCAGGGTGATACAAAATATTTCATAGTCACGTAATGAAAGGGTTGATATCTTAAGAATCATTTTTCTGTTTTGATGACTTTTATCGCAATTTGGACATCTAGATTTCAATTAAGAAATCATCTCTGGGATGGGAAAGCACTGTGAGTCGTTTTCTTTAAAACAGGGACGACGTTAGAAGTGTTTTTTTTTTTTTTAAAGATAATCGTGTTTCCCTTAGATTTCAATGAAAACCGGGAATAATGACTGGACAAAACTTACCATAACTAATCTAAGTTTAGATTCTTCGAACTGTTCTCAATTGTTGCTAATGAAAAATCCAATTCCCTTCAATAATGAACAATGATTCAGACATAATCATCCAGAAAAAACAAAAAATCAAGCAAAATGAAAAGAACCAAAATCAACAAAGAAAATGTAAATTAAAATATTTACAAAGGGGTGGATCTGATTTTTTTAAGTGAAGTATTTTTTAAGCTACTGTTCATTCAATGTAAAAGTGTCTGGCTGTCCCTCTAAGTTGTGTAGCCGAAAATAACTTGGACCCAATTTTCTAGAAATGACGAAAGGCCCCAGCCACAGGTTTTGGAACTTGGTTTGTTCTCCTTTATTTTCGTGTGCTTTGTCCCATTTGAGGACCAAATCCCCTACATTAAAATTTCTTTCAAAGGATGAACTTGTATCGAACCATCTTTTTACAATTTGTTGATGTTGGTCCAATTTTTGCTTTTCCTGCATCCTTACCTCTTCCAATTTTAAGAGAGCGTTTATCCGATTTTCTAGAGGAGGACACTCTTCTTCTTGAACTTTTTGCGACAAATGCAGAGAAGGAAGCAAGACATGTGGGGGGAGGATGGATTCTCTTCCAAAAATGAGAAAGAAAGGAGAATTACCAATGGAGGCTTTTGGAGTTACCCTATTAGCCCAAAGTGATTTGTACAACACATTATGCCAATTCTTGTGGTTTTCTGACACTGTCCTTTTTATAATCTTGATCAAATTATTATTTGTTGAATCGTCCAGACCGTTCCCTTGAGGGTAATAGATGGCATAATACTTTAGTTTAATCCCTTTTTCCAGAGAGAAAAAATTCATATCTAGGGAAGAAAAATAAGAAGCATTGTAAAAAACCAGACATTTAGGAATTCTGAATCAAGTGAAGATATGGGAGTTCAGAAATGACACTACTTGATTCGTATTGACTACCTTTAATGGTAAGGATTCATACCATCTTGTAAAATAGTTAGTTTTCGTGATAATGTACTTGTGCTGTTGTGAGGAAGGGGAGTTTATTGGTCCTATAATGTCTAGGCCCCACTGCTGAAAAGGTGTGTCCACCGTAATAGGATGCAAAGGAAAAGTTGCTTTCTTCACTCGTCCTGCAACCTTTTGGCAGATAATACATTTAAGGGACAACGTGTGAGCATCCTTAAACAAGGTAGGCCAATAATAGCCAACCCTTAGTACTTTGTGAGCGGTGGTATCCCCACAAAAATGGCCCTTGGCATCACCAGAATGCAGTTCATCCAACACTTTTTTTAGATTCCTCTTTTTCTAAACAACATAGAAAACCACCGTCAAAATTATTACGAAATAATATATCGTTAATTAATTGGAAAGATGTAGGTTTAAGTCTTAGTGCTCTTCTATTTTTAGGATCGATATTATGAGGAGCAGTTCCGTGAAACAAATAAAATCTGATATTCTCATACCAGGAATTGGGCATAGTTTGTGCACAACATATTTGTTTTCCATCATGCTGATTAATAGTTGAAGTATTTACTTTCCTTTCTAACCTATCAACTGAATCAAAAACCAATTTACAAAGGCATTGAACTCTAACAATTTGGGCAGGTACTATTTTGAGGTCATATTCCTGAAGTGATGTCATCCAATTTTCCCATTTCTCTCCCAGATCTTTCTGCACTAACAAATTTCTCATAGCAGGGCAAGGAACAACATTTTTTTTCCTGTATTTTAACAGGTAATACCTGAAATGTTTCACAGATTTAAAAATGGCGTATGTCTACTGATATACCGTGGGGTAGTTTAGTTCTGCTCCTTTAAAGGAAGATCTCATAAATGAGATGGGTATCTCATTGCTTTCAACGTTCTTCTGTGTGAGCACAACAACATAAGATATGTCAGATGCAAAAGTATATAATGTAAAATCCTGGGAAATACTAGGGCTCATTAGGGAAGGTGCCTCGACTATGGATTTTCTAATAGAATCAAAAAATTGACTGTCTTGTGGTCCCCATCTATATAAAACATCTTTTTTAATCATATTTTGTAGAGGTCTAACCATTTCAGAAGAACTCGGGACAAATCGTTTGACAAAATTAATTTTACCCAAAAAGGATTGCATGGCCTTTTTGGAAGAAGGAGGGGAAAGGTTGTCAATGGCTTGGGTTCTTTCAGGATCAATTGTCATTCCATATTTAGAAACTATAAACCCAAGCAATTTCCCTTGTTCTACTGCAAATACTGATTTTTTAGGATT
Source organism: Picea engelmannii (assembly GCA_009831015.1). Taxonomy (NCBI): domain Eukaryota; kingdom Viridiplantae; phylum Streptophyta; class Pinopsida; order Pinales; family Pinaceae; genus Picea; species Picea engelmannii. Next base: position 362,825 of record ML802330.1, read on the forward strand.
GAGTGAAATGTTGAACTTGTGACATCATTCTAACACATCCCTAAGGTGAGATAGGTGATCTTTCTTGTTTTTGGAAAATACAGTGACATCGTCTAGATAGACCACATATGACTGGTTGATGAGGCCATAGAAATAAATGTCCATTTCTCTCTGAAAAGTGGCCCCGACATTTATCAGTCCAAAATGCATTTTTCTGTAGGCGTAGGTGCCCCACGGGGTACAAAAGGTGGTTTTAAGTTGGTCTGAAGGGGACATAAGGACATGGTTATATCCTGAGAAACCATATAATAAAGACATTCTTTCAAAACCATACACTTGTTGTAGAATTTGTTCCATTAGAGGAATAGGGTAGTTGTCTTTATCAGATGCTCGATTTAAATTTCAAAAATCGACACAAAGTCAAATTTCTCCACTCTTATTCCTTACAGAGACTAGGTTAGATACCCATTGAGTATGCCTAACTGGAAACATTATCTTTGCAATAAGTAATTTATTTAGTTCCTTTTTTACGGTAGGTTCCAATTTAGGATGCGATTTCCTCAATTTTTGTTGGAAAGGTTGAGTTTGGGGTTTCATAGGAATTACATGTTGTATGATGTTTGGGTTGAAAGTATTTAAATAATCATATGTCCAAGAAAATACATCTTTAAATTATTTGAATAGTTTTATAAAAGCATACCTTTCTTGTTCAGAACACCCTTTTCCCAGATTGATATTTTGAGGACTATCTCGTGTTCCTAAATTTACAGTTATGTACAACAAACAAGAACTGTTTGTTTTGCAATTTAATACCCCTCTAAACTTGTCATGTAGTTCATAAAATTTCTCTAATATCACAACAGATTTGGGGATAGAGTTTACTAGCTCAGATGTTTATTCTAGAGATCAAGGATCATATATTACCGTGAAATATCGGAACTTCTCATCATGAGTGCTTTCATCGATAACTGCATCCTGGAAGGTGTCTTCCATATGAAAAAAATTGATGATTTGTTGATCATCATCAAATACTCGCTAGTTTGTGATGTTGTCAGGAATAGATGGCCTAAATAACAATTTGAATGAGAACGTGTTAGGAGAAAGACCTTCAGCAGGAAACAATTTAGAAGCAACATTAGCTAGTAAATCAACTTCTGAATTACTCAACCTAGGAATGGAATTTATATTGAATGATAGAAATTTATGCATTAAACCCCATACCTTGGTTTGGTAATTCTTCAAATGCAGATATAAACAATGTATTTCATTTCTTACCTATTTGACTATGATTTCTGAATCACCAAATACTACCAAATTTTGCACGTCCATGTCCAGTGCCTTCCTTAGTCCCTGCAGAAGTGCTTTGTACTCTGTTGTGTTGTTAGTACATTCAAACTCTAATCGACAAGAAATAAATGTTTGATTACCTGTGGGATCGATAAGCACACAACCAACACTTTCCCCTTCCTGGGATTTGGATCCATTAAAATATAAGGACCATATTTGTTCTTCATTAGCAATGTTTGGTGTACTTGGAAAATTCACTCCCTGAGTATAGGCTGTTACTTCATATTGTTGTTCTGGGTTGGTGATAGAGGAAATTTCAGTCATAAAATTACCAAAAAGGGTATTCATTCCCCGCATCTCGTCTCAATCAAATTTATAGTAGTAATAAAAGGCTCATTTGGGTCATTTAGATATGTCACCGTGTATTTGAGGTAACGTTCTCTGTTTATTCTGATTTTGTTGGGCTATCCATTTCTGGAAGCCATAAATGAGACTAGTCTATAACAAAATAGCCATGTAAATGTTATGACCAATCTCTACTAAAAAACAAACCATATACTTCAGGAATGTCGACAACAATAATATCAATTACTTGGTGAACCTTGGGATTGGATGATAATCTTATCAACACGTTTTTAAGTTCACCAATAAATTTGACATTAGTTCGATCTAACTGAATGATCTTTAAATCAAAGGGTTTTACTTCAGCGTTAAATTTTTGGCACACAGACAAAGGAATCACATTTGACAATGCGCCAGAATCAACCATACAATTATGTACATTCCTATTGAAAAGTTCGAAAGTTAATAAAAAATGAGGCACATTTTTCCGTACAGAAACAAAAAAATTATGTTGATTTTTTATTGTTGTACCTGAAATGGTTTTATCTAAGTTTCCTACAATTTTTTCTGATGTGTCCCTTTTATCCTGGTTTTCAAATGAATTTTTACCTGGGACATCTTTATCTTTGTTTAAATCCGTTTCTGCTGATTTCTTGTTGATAAAATCATTCTTTTTATTATTTTCAGCAATTCTTTGGAGCATTTTTTGTAGGATAAGTGGAAATTTCAGCAATTCAAAAACTAAAATATTTTCCCTTAAGTTTTTAAGATCTTCCACTAAATCATACTCTAAAATTGGGTCAGTTGGATTTTGTCTTGTTTCAATTTTCTTTGGTTGTTTTGAAACCGCATTTTTACTTGTTTCGAGTTAAGGCTTGTTTTGTGTTTTACTTCTAGTGTTATAGGGATGGACAATTTCAAAGTTTGCTTGAAAAATGTTCTCCAACAAGTGCCCAAAAATGGGGGGGCGGGGGAATCCTCCTCATCAGGTGTTTCTTCATTACTTGTATCATCATGATTCTCATGAGGAGGAAAAACATAATTTTCATGTGCTTCCAATATTGTTTGCAAAGCATACTGTAGACCTTTGAAGTTTAGACCCTTTGTGGTCGGGTTAGGTCGGTTTCGAGAAAAAGGTTTTCTAAAAGGTGGTCTGAAAACTCCTTTACTTGTAGATGCCTCCTCAATGGATATTTTCAAGTCCATGACCTGATTGGATAATTTCTGGAAATCTTTCTATAAACTCTCCAAGTCTAATGTTTCTTGTTGATTTTTAGCTTGAGGAGGCCTAGTGATAATTTCTATTTTCTTTTTAGAAGACGAAGTTGTTTCAGCCTCACTACTTAGATTATATTTTAAGCTCAAAATGTCTTTCTCAATCAGGACTGCCTCCTCAAAAGATTCTAATAATGTGTTCTTTTTGGACCTTTTAACCCATATGACTATGTTGTTATCCAGGGCCTTAGTATAATATGGAACAATCAAGTTTTCTGCGGGCATCAAATCTACGGGGATTTTGTTTTTCAGCATTAGGAATCTCTGGTTGAAGTCTTTAACTTTTTCTTTAGGGTTCATTTTCAAACTAGAGAGTTCCATTACCAAGACTTCCATAGATTTATCATCTTCTAATTTTTCTAGAAAACAGGTTTCAAACTTGTCCCAAGAGACAATGGTCTGAGGTTGTTGTGAAAAATACCAGGTTGAGGCATTCCCCTCAAAAGTGTAAGGGGATAATCTGCAAACGACATCTTCGTGTTTGACACTCCAGAGTCTAACAGTTAGCATACATTTCTTGATGTGATCCTCAATTGATTTCTTCGAATCTGGATCAAATTTGGGGAGCCATTTCTCCGGATGTTTAGGCAATGGGTGTTGGGGTCTAGGAATAGCGATGACATCTTGATCGAGCCAAGTTCTGGTGGGAATATTTTGGTTTTCCATGGGAGTTGGTGGATTCAAAGGTTTATATGGTTTAGATGAAGAACTGCCTTCGTTTGAGGATTCCCCTTTTGAAGAAGGTGGAGAAGAACCAGGTGGGGATGGTGGGATACCAGATCCTCCAGCACCAAGGATAAGTGCTTCAACAGTATTGGTAATATTACCACCTAAATGGTTTTCGTGCAGACCAGTGTCTTGAGGTTTTTCTTGAATATTTGTGAAATCAAGGGGTTGATTAAGTTGTCTACCAGGTTTTCAGATTCGTGATAAATCACTCTGAGTTCTTACAATTGATTGACAAATAATTTCTTGGATGTCAATCCATTGAGTAACTGGTGTCACTGGTTCAACGAGAATGTCAGGGGTAGTGTTTGAGGTAGTATCTGGCTCAAGTGTAGCATTATTATCTGAGAGACTACACATTATGATGGGAGAAAAATTGTTTGGGGGAGTCTTACGATATCCACGTGCCATCAATAAATTTTAGGCCCTCCTTCTAGAGCCATTTGTTGGCGGGCGTTTATGACACACCGTCAACGGGAAGGATAGATCCGGACCGGGGTTGTCTATTTAACCCAATCCGTTTGGTATGATCTAACCTGACGGGTTTAATGGTTCCATTAGCCAACTACGGTCCTAAAATAATGAAAGGAAATAAACTAATCTAAAGCTATAATTTTAACAATCGACACACTAATTACAAAATGTTGAGATAATAGTGTTAATATACAAAGATTATATACAATTTTGCAAGGTTTAAATAAAATATTACGAAAATAATAAAAATTTTGAACAAGATCAAATATGAACAATACTCTTTTTTATGTGTAAAGGTATTGAACTAATAAATACAAAGTGAATACGATTTTAATGATAACAAAAAAATAGACAAAGCTAATTAATGCAATAATCGTTCATTCGCATGTAAACAACTTTACATAAAGAAAACAATACATCTACTAAACTCTAATTGATCCACACTAAACTAAGTTCCTCTCTCTATGTTGTATGAGCTCCTTCTTATCCTATATTTAAGGGAAACCTATGACAGAAACAAACAATAGTTCTTCCTGAAGAAATTCAAGGAAGTGTTGATGCTTTGAAGTGAATTTATAACAACAAAAAGATAACTAATTAAATATCCCGTGACCTCAAGATAACCAATAGTTGAAGATGTAAGAAATCTCAATCCTGGGGATTGATATTATCAACCATTTAATATCATAAGTAAACTAAAAAATAACTAAATAGTTGATCGATCACAAGTACAAACTAAACCAACAGATCATGGCAACATTCAAATAATCAACGATATGAAATATCATATGGAGACAAGACTAAAGCTAAATCAACATAAATAACATCTCATAACATAGAAATAATAGGAGAATACAATGAAACAAGCATTGCATAGTTCACATAGGTCTAAAGCCAATAGCAAACTACTTTCCCATATCACTTCGAAAATTATATGTACATATTGTGGTCCAGAAAAAGTTGTCCTTTACACTAAGAAACAACAACTATTTAAACATGTCTTGGATCAGTAATCTCTTATCATACAAGATAGAGTATGATCCCTGAAAATTAGTCTGTTTTGTAAAAACATAATAACAACAGGAATACTCCTATAGGAGTTTATATCAAAAAATAATTACATTAATGATATTGTTTTTCTTCAAAAATAGAAAATTACTTAAGCTAATTGAATTGCTTATCCCATGATTCCTAGTCCTTAAACATAGCATCATAAGCTGCTTCTTACCTGAAAAGATAAAACAAAATCAAATTTTAGATAATAATAGAAATAAATAATTTTAAACAGACTGGCTACATAATATTTCGATTATGTAGCTAACCTTAAAATAAAAACAAAATCACAAGTGAACCCATTTATTATTTTTCAAACAGAACCAAATCAAAAAAATCAAAACGAATATTTATCATTTCAGACATTTGATAAAGAAACATCTGATAAATCTGAATTTATGATGGTGTTGAATTTTGTTGAGCTTTTGATAATTACATTACCAGCCCGTTTAATCCTCTTGCTTTCCCTGTCAGCATTCAATTGAACACATGATTTTAATTATTCATTTTCCCTCTTGAGCAAGGAGTTTTGTGCTACCATTTGGTTCAACTGTGCTTGGATATAGGGGATATCCTTGTAGTATCTCTCAACCCAATCAATATAGTTTTCACAGTGAACTGGTTCTATGGTAGGTAGAGGTTGAGTCTGTTTTGCAGAGGGCACTGTGGTCTGTCCTGTAATTTTCTCCAGATCGTGTCATATACTAGAGAAAACCTCTTGGTTCTTTAGAAACAGTGGGAGATTAGAAACAAAATCATACTGTATTGCATCATTATCAATTTTGTTTCTTAGAAACCGGTCATCTACATCCTCTTGCGCAATAAACTTATCAATATCATCTTCATCAAAATGATCATCGATCTTGATCATTGGGGTCGATTTCTCATTTCCACGCTGTTGATTTTTCAATTTCCTAGATAGGAGTTGGCCTAGCCTCTTATTCGTAAAATGTACATTTAGATTACTCTGTTTCTTATTCCTACGATTTTTCTAGACAATTGATTTGTTTAAAACAACCTAAATCGACTCATGAATAGGAGTAGTAGGAATCATGTCTTTTAACACATCTAACACCTCTTCCAATGACTTTCTGGGCATGAAATCGCATCGTGTATTTCTTCCTGATGGATTCCAGATAGCAACATAGGTTTGATCTATGGTCACATGATCTTCCTGTAGATTAACACATAGGCTTTGGATAGTAGGGTTATATTGACAGGGGTTGGGGTTTTCATTGAGATGGAGAGGTGATTCTATTTCAACTTCAGGTAAGGTAAAATTATTCCTAAATAATAAATTTCCCCAACTATCCCTAGTCTTAGACAGATGTGAAACCACGTAGAATCGGATGATACCATGGTGAAACAGGCTCGACTGAGGATTTAAATTATACCTTTGATAGAACTTAGCCATTTTCTGTAAAATCCTATGTAGATAAAAAGGCACATTCAACTTATAACCTAGAAAAACCATGAGCAAGCGAGCATGATACAAGAATACTAGGCCATATCTACCTTTGCAAGTAATAATATGCTTCAACATTAAGATTAGGTCATGCCATCGCGGTTTGAAAAGAAAAATTGTTGTACCTTTTGGGAAACAAAACGATTTCTTGGAGGCCATGAGCAAATTCTAGGGCACGCCTTCGATTTTGGTGTTTTTGAACCATCGCTCTCCCTCCTGGGATAGTCCTGTAGATTATGTGACGAAACCCTCTATCACCTCTAACTGTAGATCTCCAATCTTATCCCTGGTGCCATCAAAAGTTTGAGTGAAATCTTGGGCCACATCGAGATTAAAACCCTCAAAGTGTCTGATGAAAACATCCCAGCCATGTGCCACAATGTCGTCTATGACATCGTCATGAGAGAGGAGGGCTTGTGAACCATTGGGTTCTATTCGTACCACCAGCGCCATGGATACTATCACATAGAAACAACAAGGGCAGCGAGAGGTAGGTTGTGTTCTCAAACACACAAATAGTAGGAAGAGGTCTGCATAATTGGGAATAAACAAATGCCTAAGGGTTCGAGAGACTACCATAACAAACGTTTGGAGATTTGAGTGGGCAATAACCAGAGGACACGCAGGATAGTAAACCATTCTACGAAATGAATACTAAACCCAAAACACCACCACTTACCTCTTACAATAATGAATGCAAGTCTGAGTTATGCAGGAAAAAGGGTGATGTGGAAATTTGAGTGTGTCATTCTTGTACCAGGGTGACAATATCATGATACGACTGGTAAGAGTAGGATCCATATTTCAAATTTAACCCAAGGTTCTGTACAGTCAAGCATGTATCAAATGTAAAAACCATATAATCAAAATAGAAATGACTAAGTCATATCTCCCAAAGTGGATAAATCAAGTGTTATGATAATGGATCAAAAAATGAAAAATATAGGCTTACAAACTTTTAGGTTTATAAAAGTAATATAGATGCCCTTTAGTTACCATCCCATTTACAAAAGAAACAGAAGAAATCACAAACTGTATGATGATTACTCAAGACAAATTTTGTTATAATTTCATGCTTTCAGTCATGAAATTAAACAAAACAAATGATAGATTAAAACGATGAATTCTTACACACATCTAGGCCAATGAATCTTCTCAAAACCAAAAGGATAGAAAATTTTGTAAGGAGCAGGAGGCAGCTACAAATTTTTGTATCCCTTGCGACAACATTTTTCCATGATACAATTTTATAAAAATTATGGGTTTCCAACACAAAGACCTTTTTCCTGGAATGTGATGCTTCAGGGAAATAAATTGGCGTTGTCCTTATGCAAGAGGGTTGTCCTTTGGCCTTTACTAGAAAACAACTGTCTAAACAAAATTTGGGAAAATCAATCTATTAAAAGGAAATGTTGGCTATTCTGCATGACGTTGATCTTTGGCGCCCTTATCTATCGGGGAAACACTTCCAAATTAAGATATATCATAAAAGCCTCAAGTATTTTATGGAACAACACATTTCCTCCCTAGAGAAACAAAAATGGGTAACTAAGCTGTTTGGATATGATTATGAGACCATTTACAAGAAAGACAAAGACAATGTGGTTGCAGATGCACTTTCCCGAAAATATGAAGATGAAGGGTCCCTTTTTTCTCTCTCCTTCATTGTACCGGATTGGCTCCAAGTCGTTCGCTAGGAATGGCTACACAATCCCAAAATTTCACATCTGATACAACAATTGCAGTCCAATTCTCCAGTTTACCCAGGGTACTCTTGGCTCCATGATGAGCTTCGATACAAAGGCCATTTGTATTTAAGTAAACAGTCAAAACTTAAATCCATGGTACTTTCTGAGCTTCATGCTACACCCACAACTGGGCACTCTGGGTTTACCAAAACCTATGACAGGGTCAAATGTTCTTTTTTGGGGGATGGTATGAAATAGGACGTTCGTAATTTTGTGGTTGAATGTGATATGTGTCAATGCAACGAGGGAGAATGAGTCAAATATCATGGCACACTACAACCGCTTCCTATTCCACTTGCCATTTGGTGGGATATCTCTATAGATTTTATTGTAGGCTTACCTAAATAGGGCAATAAATCAGTCATCATGGTGGTAGTTGATCGCATTTCCAAGTATTCTCATTTCTGTGCTCTTCAACACCCATTTACAACATCCATTGTGGCTTAACTTTTCATGGATCAGGTCTTCAATATTCATGGCATGCCACATTCTATTGTTTATGATCGTGACCCAACTTTCACCAGCAATTTTTGGCAAGAATTGTTCAAGCTGCAAGGCACCTAATTTCATCTCAGCACAACTTATCATCCCCATATTGATGGTCAAACTGAAGTTGTCAACAAGTGTTTGGAAACATATTTGAGGTGTTTTGCATCAGAAAATAAAAATCAGTGGGTTCAATTGTTACCAATAACTGAATGGTGGTACAACACTTGATACCATACAACTACCTGCATGATTCCTTTTGAAGTGGTATATGGAAAAAATCCACCTTCATTTCTCTCATATTTACCAGGTGTCACGAAGGTCCAGGTGGTTGACCAAATGCTTATAGTTCGATAGGCTATTCTTCGTACCCTCAAAGAGAATTTGGTCATGGCCCAAAATTGCATGAAGCGATAAGCATATATGGGTCGCTCTAAATGTCAATTTGCAGAGGGGGATTAGGTGTTTCTTCGACTGCAACCCTACAAGAAAAATTCCCTCAAGGATGACCGTTGTCAGAAACTGTCGCCCAAATTTTATGGTCCTTATACAGTTCTCAAGTGTGTGGGATAGGTGGCCTATCAGTTATCTTTGCCCAATCATTCTAAGCTACATCCAGTTTTTCATGTTTCCTGCTTAAAGAAGGTGATTGGAACTAAGTGCCAAACTCAAACCAACCTTCCTGAGTTGGACGAAGAAGGCTCCATTTGGCTACATCCAGAAGCATTTTTGGACCATCGTGAGCGTCACCTGCATCAACAAACCATCAAGGAAGTGTTAGTCTAGTGGAAATATACAACCCCAGTAGATGCCACTTGGGAACCAGCTACCATTTTGCAACAATTTCGCAATCTCAAGCCTTGAGGACAAGGTTCTTTTTAAGGGGAGGACATGTTAGGGACCTAACCCCTCACGTAGGTAGAATAATATATTTCGATGTAATAAAGGTCAATATTAATAAGGCCTATCAATAAGGAAGAATAAGTCAAATGTAAGAAGACTTAATAGAAGCTTCTGCTTCTAGAAGGATCTTCCTCTAGAGGGTTCTTTTGATCAACATATTTAGTATAAATAGGAGTTGAGGGTATGATAACTATTGTCTTGGATATTATTTTAATAGAGCTCTGCTCTATTGGAGGTTGCCCCCTTGAAGAGACAAGTGAACATTGCTCTCAGTAATCTTAGTTCTCTTTCTGGTGTTATTCTGGTATCATTTTGGTATTATTGTGGTGTTTTTCTGGTTATATGTTTTCTTATCTTCCATTTCTAGCATTTTATTTCTGTTCTGCATACTTTTATATCTGGAATATTACAATAAGGGTTAGTGAAGGTAATCTTCATAGGTTGCAGGGTGAACCTGTTCGAGCCCTAGTTCATAATAGTGATAACGTGTGTGAGTTGTGGCACAAGAGGATGGGGCACTTGCATTGCATGGAATTTATTATTCTAAGGGATAGATATTATAGAGTTCAATATTAAGTAGCATTGAGTATGGAAAGGGTACACACTTGGAAATCATACCAATGTTTCTTTACCAAACAACAAACATAGGTCTAAGAAGATTTTATACCTAGTGCATTTAAGTGTTTGTGGACCATTGTTAGTAGCATAAATTAGATGAAGGTTGGACTATGTTTCCTTCATTGATTAATTCTCTCGAAAACATGGATCTATTTCCTAAAGACCAAGGATGAGGTATTTAGTATGTTTCAGGAGTTCAAATCTCTAGAATTTGAAAACCAAATAGGGAAGACTATAAAAAAATTTAGATCAGACAATGGGGGTGAGAACACCTCCAAGGAGTTCGAGGGTTTGTGCAAGTATGCAGAAATCAAGAGGGACTTGATTGTTTTGTACAACCCACATTAGAATGGGGTTGTAGAGTGGAAGAACCAATCCATCATAGAGGTTGCTACAACCATGATTCATGACAAGGACTTATCGATGTTTCTTTTGGAAAATACATGAAACACAATAGTCTACATCCAAAACCATTGTCCTCATAGGATCTTGGAGGACAATACAATAAAGGAAGCATGAATCTAGAGGTGATTCATTTCTGCATCTTTGGTTGTATAGTGTATATCCATGTATCAATAGAAAAGAGGCCTAAATTAGAAAATCTAGCAGGAAGGGTTTATTTGTAGGTTATAGGGAGACTTCAAACACATACACGCTATATATTCTAAAGCCTATGAAAAAAAGAGTGAGAAAGGATGTAAAATTTGAGGAATACTTTGCATCCAGGAAGTCCCATGAGCCTATTCTAGTGACAAAGGATAAGGATCAGGAAGATTCAAAATTTGAGTGTGGGTCACCAGTTACTTCTAGAGTAGTACAACAACCTTCAAATGAAGAGGAGGAAACATGATCCCTTTCCACTTCTATTAGGAGACCTCGATGGTTCACTCAAACATTGAGGGATGCTTAGGAGTATGTTAAGGATCCTAGGAGCGCATTTAGAGAGACAAGACCTCTGAAGAAGTTTCTAGACTACATGGCATTGATGAGTAACATCATATATTCTGAGCCTTCTAGCTTTCATGAGGCAAAAAACCAATAGCTATGGCAGGATGTCATGGTGGAGGAGCGCACCTCCATAATGAAGAATGATGTTTGGGAGTTCCAATATTAGAGGGGAAGCCAATAGTGAGTTCCAAGTGAATCTACAATATCAATCATGCAACATATGGAAACATTGAACAATTCAAAGTGAGGTTCATGGAAGGAGGGTTATCCTAGAAAGAGGGGGTGCACTATGAGGATACATTTTCTCTAGTCACCATGTATTCTTTCATTAGAGTAGTTACCCTCAGTTTCATTTATGGGATGGAGGATACTTCAGATGGATGTGAATATAGCTTTCCTTAATGAGATCGTTGAGAACGAAGTGTGCATAGAGAAACCTCAAGGCTTTGAGGTGAATGGGAAAGAGTCTCATGTTTGTAGTCATAAGAAAAATATTTATGGACTCAATCAAGCATTGAAAGAATGGTATTCTAGGATATATGGAAATCTACAAGGTATGGGATTCACCAAAATAAAAGTAGATATCAACTTATATTATATATTTGTTTGGACTGATATTCCCATTTAGGCGCTATATGTAGATGACTTGTTTATTATAGGTGTATAGAAGCTCATTATAGGGTGAAAACTATATATGGTAGTTGAGTTTGTGATGAAGTAAATCAACATGAGTTTGAGTTTGAGTTGAGGAAAGTGAAGGCAAGGAAAGAAAAGTGAAGGAAAGGAATGAATGAAAAGGAAAGTTAAGGCAAGGCATGGCATGCTATGGAATGGCATGGAAAAGGAAATACAAGTAAATGCAATACAAGCAAAGGAAAGGAAAGGAAAATGAAGGAAAGGCAAGGTAAGTGAAGGAAAGACATGGATGGAAAGGCAAGTGAAGGAAAGGCATGTCATGCTATGGAATGGCATGACATGGCATGGAAAAGGAAAGTCAATGTTGGATTACTGAGAGGGGGGGTGAATCAATAATAGATCAATTTAATCCTTTTTAACCATATAATCCAAGTGTTATATCAATGAAGAATTATCATCCAATAAATGCAGAGTAAATAAGCAATGAACAAATGAACAAACATACACATACACAGTACACCAGTCTTTTACGTGGAAACCCAAATCGAGAGAAAACCATAGAATGCTTTTTCTTATATGTCTTGAAGAATTACATTCATTGGAAGCACCAAATTCCTTTGTTTTCCAGCTGCAACTGGAAGGAGGCTCCAACCCCCTAGTTTCTCAGGCTACAACCTGAGGGAAGCTCCAACTCCCCAATTATTTGGCTACAACCAGAAGGAGGCTACAACCCCCTATGTTCTTCGGCTACAACCATAAGGTGGCTACAACCACCTATCCTTGCCCCGTCCTGCCACCCTGAAGTAGAAGTAGAATGATGGAACCACTGTCAACCTGTCACTGTGAGATATACCACTGTAAACCTGTACCAATAAATCTAAACCATGCATCAACCTGTAATCAACCTGTACCATAAACAAGTGCACCAACCATGCACCAACCTGTACCAAATAACCTATAATCAACCTGTACCATAAAAAAGTGCATCCAACCATGTACCAAGTATGTGACAATAATGTGTGAACTAATAATCAACTATGACTCATCAATATGTACCAACATCATCAACTATACACCTCATGTATTTTCCAACTCATCAACTTCTTTTCTCAACCATGTACTCAACATGTACCTCAACCAAAAGCCCTCATCAATTTCATCATCCAAATAGGATTTGTAGCTCTGTAATAGACCTAGTTTATATGATCACATTCCTGCAAACCGTCCTTAACTTCAAAAACAAGAGACTAGCATTTTCATCAAACTTGTCTTTAGTCTCACATGCCTAGTTTTGGATTAGTCAACAACCCTAACTTGAAGTAATCATAAATTTGTACATGTAATGTATAAATATCTGAAACTGATCCACAATGTTCTTCAGTGTGTTTTGTACAATTCCTCTAGGTTTCACTACTTGGAACCTCTCAGAAAAAGGAGTTATAGCAAAAATGGCATACCTTGTTGAATTCTGGATTATTCTAGAGAGCGACCTTGTAGAGCATGCCTCGCACGGAATATTTGTTGAATTTATCTAAAATTGTTACACAACATACTACAGACTATAACCTAACCAAAAAAAATTGTTTCACTGAATTTGGATCTATTATGAAGAAGTTATGATGTTCTTACCTGAAACACCTGTTTTTGACTAGTTTCAGGACTAGCCACAAACCCTATTTTTCACGGAGTGTAACTCAAAAAATACAATGACCCACAAGCTGAATTTTTTACCATAGATAATTAGATGTGTTTTCTCAATGGAATATCAATTTCATGGTATGAATCATTATATAATAAATTTATAGCGAAAATGGTGAGATGACCTGTAAATAACATACTTTAGAAAGCACCATCAAAAGAATTTATCCGTCCTTGCATTTTGGCCTTCTTTTTCTTCACCTTCCCTCAGAATTTTGGCTTAGATATCCTTGGTTACCTAAGACACCTATATATATTCAATATTATCAAGTTTGATTGAAATGAGAGAGCCTTGCATCTTATTTATACTCTCTAAGTAGCTTCCTTAAAAACATCTTCTAGGTCACTTGGCCCCACTTTCCTTATTTTAAGGTTAGCCCACTTCTAATTTCTCCATTAAATTTATTATTGAAATAATTTATTTTGTATTCACTTTGAATTATAATACACTCATTACTTCACTTTATTATTTACCT
>ML802330.1:384312-395409 GCA_009831015.1 Picea engelmannii
TGGGGGTCTATGTCAATCTCCAGGTCAATCTCTAACTCTAGATACATCTCTATGTTGTGGTCTAGGTCATGGGGGGAGATAATGAGAGTGAGAGAGTGAGAGGAAGAGGGGAAAACAAGGTGGGGTAGAGACTGAGATAGTGAGAGGAATGGGGGGAAAAGAGGGAAGGGGGGTTATATAGATGAAAAGAGAGAAATTTTGGGAGAGTTTGGGAGAGAGGGAGATACATGGAGAGAGAGAGAGCATGGGTTAGATGTAATAGGTAAAGATAGAATGGGATAGATATGGATTGTTTGAGAGTGTGATAGGGTGGTAGATGAAGAGAGAGAGATAAGTGGGAGTGATACTAACCATAAGGAGAGAGAGAAAGGGGTGGTAGATGTAGGAGACAAATAGGGTAGAGATAGTGGGAGGGAGGGACAAAGGGGAAGAGAAAGGAGGAGAGAGACAGAGAGAGAGGAGAAGACTTGGAAGGGGGGAGAGAGAGAGAAGGGGCGAAGGGGAGGGAAAGGGAGTGAGGAGAGAGAGAAATAGATGGATGGAGAGAGAGAGAGGGAGAGAGTTGAAGAGGAAGGATATAGAGAGGGATTCAAACATTGATTTTGAATAAATAATATCGAATAAACTATAAGATTATGCTTATATTAAAATAAAAAAGAAGAATCAACTTACTATAATCATCATTAAATCATGTGAGATCATTATTAAACCGTAGGTGAATGGTCATATCCATAAAATATCCTTATAAAACAAGAGGTATAGGCATACTGCACTCAGGTCTTGGGTGTGCATGGGGTTAAGTGTAGAGTATATATTATGTGTAGGCTTAGATGGAGCTAGGGGGGTCTAGGTGATGGTATAGGTATATTTAATGGTCCAGGTCATGGTCATGTTCATATAAATACTCGTATAAGTAATCCATTGGAAGAAGAAAACAAACTTAACACTCACCTTACATGCGAGGCTACATTTATCTGTTGCATATATCCTTTGTTCGTTGTGAGACATGCCTCACCTTTAGATGGACATAGAGAGAGGGAGGTATATCTAGGGGCAAAGAGGAGGAGGCAGGAAGGGAGAGAGAGAGAGAGAGGCAAAGAGAGAGTGAGATTGAGACTAAAAAAAATGAGAGAGAGAGTGAGACTGAGTGTGAGGGGAAGGGGGGAGATAGAGGGAAGGGGGGATAGAGAGATATAAAGAGAGAAATGAGGGGAGAGTATAGGAGGGAGGGGGAGGGGGGTATAGTGAGAGTGATACTAACAAAAATGAGAGAGAGAAAGATGTGGTAGATGTAGGAGAGAAATAGAGGAGAGATAATGGGAGGGAGGGGAGAGATAGAGGGAGAAGGGTGGTAGAGAGATAATGTGTGAGTGTGAGAGGGGGGAAGAGAAAGAAAGAGAGGGGGGTTGGATAAAGATTGTTTGAGTGTGTGAGAGGGAGTGAGAGGGAGACAAAGAGAGCAGGTATATAGAGAGTGAGAGGAAGGGGGGAGACATAGTGGGGAGGGGTGGATGTATGAGGGAGAAAGAGGAGAGATAATGTGAGGGAGGGGGAGAGAGAGAGGGAGGGAGGAAGGGTTGGAGAGTGTTGGATTACTGAGAGGGGGGTTGAATCAGTAATAGAGAAATTTAATCCTTTTTAACCATATAATCCAAGTGTTATATCAATGTATCATTATCATAAAATAACTGCAGATTAAGTAAGAAATGAACAAATGAAAAATCATACACATACACAGTACATCAGTGTTTTACGTGGAAACCCAAAGTGGGAGAAAACCACAAAATTCTTTTTATTATATGTCTTGAAGAATTACATTCATTGGAAGCACCAAATTCCTTTGTTTTCTAGCTGCAACTGGAAGGAGGCTCCAACCCCCTTGTTTCTTAGACTACAACCTGAAGGAAGCTCCAACTCCCCTATTCTCTGGCTACAACCAGAAGGAGGCTACAACCCCCTATGTTCTTTGGCTACAACCGGAAGGTGGCTACAACTACCCGTCCTTGCCCCGTCCAACCGCCTTGAAGTAGAAGTAGAATGATGGAACCACTGTCACACTATCATTGTGAGATATACCATTGTAAACCTATACCAATAAACCTGAACCATGTATCAACCATGCATCAACTTGTACCTCAAATTGTAATCAACCTGTACCATAAACAAGTGCATCAACCATGCACCAGCCTGCACCAAACAACCTGTAATCAACCTGTACCATACAAAAGTCCATCCAAACATGTACCAAGTATTTACCAATCATGTGTCAACTACTCATCAACTATGACTCATCAATCTGTACCAACATCATCAACTATACACCTCATATATGTGCCAACTCATCAACTACTTGTCTCAACCATGTACCCAACATGTACCTCAAACAAACTCCCTCATCAATATAATCATCCAAATATGATTTGTAACTCTATAATAGACTTGGTGTATATGATCACATACTTGCAAGCCTTCCTTAACTTTAACAACAAGAGACTATCATTTTCATCAAACTTTTCTTTAGTCTCACATGACTAGTTTTGGATTAGTCAACAACCCTAACTTGAAATAATCATAAATATGTACCTGTAATGAATAAAGATATGAAACTGATACATAATGTTATTCAATGTGTTTTATGAAATTCCTCCTGGTGTAACTACTTGGAACCTCTCATAAAAGGAGTTATAGAAAAAATGTCATACCTTGTTGAATTCTGGCTTATTCTAGAAAGGGGACTTGTAGAGCGTGCCCATCACAAAATATTTGTTGAATCGATTGAAAAATGTTACAAAGAATACTATAGAATATAATATAACCAAAACATTTTGTCTTACAAAATTTGGATCTGTTATGAATAATTTATGACGTTTGTACCCGAAACGCTTGTTTTAGACTAGTTTCAGGACTAGCCACAAACCCTATTTTCCATGGAGTGTAACTCCAAAACTAAAACGACCCACAAGATGAATGTTTTAAAAACTATACTTGGATATGTTTCCTCAATGTCATATCAATATCATGGTCTGAATCATTCTACAAAAAAATTTATTGCGAAAATGGTGAGATAACCTATAAATAACATACCTTAGAAAGCATCATCAAAATAATTTATCCTCCCTTGAATTTCGGCCTTCTTTTCTTCACCTTCCCTGTGAAATTCGGATTAGATATCCTTTGGTTACCTCCGATACCTATATATATTCAATATTCTCAAGTGTGATCTAAAATAAGAGAGCCTTGCCTCTTATTTATACTCTCCAAGTAGCTTCCTTAAAAACATCTTCTAGGTCACTTTGCCCACTTTCCTTATCTTAGGGTTAACCCACTTCTAATTTCTCCATTAAATTTAGTATTGAAATAATTTATTTTGTATTCACTTTGAATTATAGTACACTCATCACTTCACTTCATTATTTACCTTCTAAAATCTCTTAAACCACTTTGACTACTTTGACCTTTTGAAGCTTCTAGATGACATATGAGGGTCCTCCAACTTCGTAAGGCCATAACTCTCAAACCGTGAGGAGTTATGTGACGTTACACATGCCAAAATAAATGGAATGACATGTAATATCAATATAGAATATTATTACCTGCAAATATATCAAAACTCATACCATTATCCATCAAACAAACTTGGGTCCATTATCCAAACCTGGGTTCTCCAACTTCTCATGGCCATAACTCTCTAACCGTGAGGAGTTATGTGACGTTCCACGTACCACCAAAAATGGAATGACAAGCAATATCCATATAGGATAGTTTCACTGAAAAATTCACCGACCTTCATCTCGTTATTCCAAAAATAAGCATGGGTTCTCTAACCATACTTCTAGGATAACTCAATCCGCAAAGCGTCTTCCCGTGAGGGATTTCACCATAAGGATACGACTTTGGAGTTCATCAATTTGTACTTATTATCAACCATTACAAGACAATAATGAGTCATATTTACACCAAACAAACCTGGGTCCATTACCCAAACCTTTTTTCTATCCGACTTTCTTCAAGGGTTGACATCAATGACAACCAATCTTAATGAATAGAGAGAGTGTGAGAATGATTGTGAGAAGAAGGGGGGAGATAGAGGGAAATGGGGGTATAAATATATAAAGAGAGAAATGGGGGGATAGTAGAGGAGAGAGAGGGAGGGAGATACAGTGAGAGTGAGACTAATAATGAGAGAGAGAAAGTGGTGGTAGATGTTGGAGAGAAAGAGAGGAGAGATAACAGAGGGATGGGGAGAGATAGAGGGAGGAGTGGGGTACAGATAGAATGTGTGAGTGTGAGAGGGGGGGAGGTAGAGAGAGGTAGACAAGCAGGGGAGATAGAAAAAGGATGGAGGTAGAGAGTGAGTGCGTTAAAGTGTGGGAGGGAGAGAGAGGAATACATAGAGGGGGGATAGAAAATGTGTGTGTGAGAGTGTGGGAGGGAGACATAGAGGGGGGGATATAAAGTGTGTGTGAGAGAGTGTTGGAGGGAGAGAGGAATACAAAGATGGGAGGTAGAGAGTGAGTGTGTTAGAGTATGGGATGGAGAGAGAGAGGAATACATATAGGGGGGGTAGAAAGTGTGTGTGGGAGGGAGAGAGAGCAAGTCATAGTAAGGAAATAGAGAGTGTGTGAGAATGTGAGAGGGAGAGAGAGAAAAATAGAGAGGGAGGTAGAGAGAGGTAAATGTAAGAGAGAGGGGTAGATGTAGGGGAGATAGAGGAGAGATAGTGGCATGTGGGGGGCAGTGCGTGTACGTGTGAGAGAGGGAGAGATAAAGAAAAAGAGGAGGGGTTGAGACAGAGAGGGAGGAGGGGGGTTGAGAGAAAGAAAAATAGGGGTAGAGACATAGTGTGAGAGGGACGAGAGGGAGAAATATAGGGGGGCAGAGAGAGGGATAGTGAGAGGAAGGGAAGCTAAGAGGGAGACATAGAACGGGGGTAGCGAGAGAATGAGAGGAAGGGGGGGATACATAGGGATATAAAGAGGGGGAATAGAGAGAGAAATAGGGGCATAGAGAGTGATACTGCGACTAACAATGAAAGGAGAGAGAAAGGGTGGAATAAAGGTGGAAGAGAGAGAGAGAGAGAGAGAGGCATGTCAAGGTAAGGTATAGCTCTAGGTATTTCCATGCCTTGTGATGTCTAAATATTTCCATGTCTATATACATAGATCGATTCGACTATGTAGATTTCAAATATATAATTTTTTTTTTAAATTATTATTGTTTACTATTTTTAATCTATTTTTGTCTTCACATGTATCAAAATCCTAGAATACATAACTCTCTTATTTCTGCTATAACTTGTTTTCATCTTAACCATGTATCAAATGAGTTATATGCAGCACAAGATGAGACCGATACTACGGTCTAAATAAATAAATATTTTTTTTTATCATTTTAAGACCCTTTTAACGTGCACGAGCAAAAGACATTGTAATTTCAAGCATATGCTGACTTTGATAATTTAAAAAAAATATATAAAATTAATATTTCAAATTTCCAAAAAATACACGACACAAGAAAAAAATGTTTTATGAAAGTATACAAGTTTTTGGAATGAAATTCCATTTTTAAGACACTCAACACTTGCACAAACGAAAACATATACCTTATATTTTGTTGGAAAAATAAGATACCACTTTTATAAAAAATCAATTTTGACCTAGTTATTCATAATGTCTATGAATAAAAGTTGTATATTCGGAAAGATAATTTAATTTCATACATTTCATATTCTTACACAATATTCAAATTCATTGTAAAAGTACCTTGAATAATCCATCCAAGTTAACAAATTGTTGTTTTTCCAGGTTTGCATTGCCACTAACACGTCATGAGAGACCATCATTCGCTTGCACTCACGCTCAAATTGGGAAAGCAATGAAAAAAATAGGAAGAGAACCTCAAGGTGTTGCTTTATCTTGGGATAAGTGTTGATATCTTGGTTCATCAAGAACTAGACTTCTATGGCACTTAGTTCATCATAGGAAAAATACATGGCAACTAGTACTACTAGTTGTGAGGCCATATATCTTCACATGTTACTTGTAAGATTGTTTGATTAGGAGTTGGATCCCATATTAATTTACAATGATAATCATAGTTTTATAAAAATATCTAATAATCTAGTGTTTCATGATAGGTCCAAACACATAGAGATCATATATAAGTTCATATGAGAAAGGATTTATAAGGGAGAAGTGAAGCTCCAATATATTCCCATAGATCAATAAGTAGTTGATATTCTGACCAAGTCCTTAGAAAAAGGGAAGTTTTAAGAAATTAGATATCACAAACTTGTATTGGTGCAAAATTCCTTCCTTGCTAAGAGAGAGTGTTGAGAAATGTAGCTCGATAAGAAACTTCTTTCATAGGTTCAGTGAGAACATGCGGGAAGTGGTTCACGCCATTTATTTAGTGACCACCTTGGAATGCTAATTAATTCTATATTTGTAATTTCACTTAAGAAATAAAAAAAAAATGAAAATCTTGTGTTTTTAAGTCAACTAGTATTAGGAATCTAAATGAAAATGTTCTAGAAGATCTAGAACATTGGTGACTTAGATTAGGATTTAATCTTAGCCATACATCTCTTGATTGAGATAGGTGGCAACTAGGATTGAGGAGATTATTTTTCCTCTCTCAAAGATTAAATAGGACAATATAGGAGAGACATCATACACATGAGAAGAGAGAAAGAGGGTTGTAAAGGAAGAGTTCACAAGGAAGAAGAGGAGTATATATTCTAAAGAGATCAATATGCCATACATGTCGTACCACTATTGTAGTTGTCCTTTTCATATGCATAGGCCATACACCTTTGGATCTAGGAAATTTGTCGGCACAGGGGCAGACCCAGGGTTCAACGCTTCAATAACACACCAACAAAACCCTAACTACTGACCCTTTCGGCAACACCTGTGAAGAAGATGAAGTCTCACCCGAGGTAGAGGCGGGGGGGTTGTTGGAATCAGGTGTCTACAACCAGGCTGGGACACAGATCTATGATTACAATACTTAACAGAGAACTTAAACAAAAATATGCATTAGTTTCTTGAATCTCATTCACATCGCAGATTAAACCCTTATTACAGATCAACGCAATAACCATAAAGATCAATTACTTCCATTCACTTAGCACATAACATCAACTTGGATCTAGCATTCAATTATGTTTAATACCATCAAGCACTAAGAAATGACATCAGATACATTCATCATACATTATAACAACACCACTAAGCAGATAAACACATAAACAACATCACACAAAGCACATCAAGACACAAGATATACGTGGTTAACCCCAGTGTGGGGCTACGCCCACCAACTTATTCTTCTTCTTTATTAGTCTTCAATCTTCTCATGTGCACAAATCCACAGAGCCAAACTTCGTAGAGGATAGGAGATCTACACGCTGCGCCCGAGATCTTCCTTCCCAAAGTCAGTTCAAGGCATAGAGCCAACTCCTTAATAGCACATAGCCTAACTCTACACAGTCTATTTTCACAAAGAAACTTACAATATCTTGCACTAAGCCAACATTAACATATTATGCACATAGCCAACACTAGGATTATTACATCGCTTAGCTACTTATTTATACATTTACAAAAATGCCTAATAATGGGTAAACCCATGGGCCGACATCCCATAACCCATTACATAAACCCTAGTAAATGGTTTGCTCGATCCATAAGCCCATAGAACAAGCAAGATCCTTTGATCTCAAATCCTCCTGGGCGCTACATCTTCGACCAGTCTGTCAAAGTCCCAAAAGTGGCCAAACACAACCAATGTTTCCTCAAAACTTGGTCAAGGGCCAACAAGCCCCCAACACTCACATGTGACTTGTCCTGAGTCACTCAGATCTGGGCAACGCTCCTTCAAAGGCCTTGATATTAGCTCAAGTTGCCTCGATCTGCTGCTTCGCTAGAGCCTCTTGCTCGAAAAACTCCTGACTCACTTGCTTTGTAACAGGACCTTCCAGGCACTATTCCACTGTCGCAACCACATGGTCTAGTTGCGAGCCTTGTCCTTCAATCTCTTCAAAAATCGTGCAGGCTTCGTCCTGCACTGACTGTAATCTTTGTGTAACCTCCATGAATTTTCTCTGGATGGAAGTAATCTGTTGTTGTACTGCGTGCTACTTCTATGATCTCTTCATTTTCTCAACTGCAGTGAGTGACTTCATCTATGCTTGCATGGTGGATGCCTGTTGTTGCACCTCCTGGAGTTGTGCTTCCAGTTTCCTTAGCTTCGGATCTTCTGCGAAGCATTCATAGGTATGCACACTATGATTACTTAATTTCTTACATTCTAATGTGAGTGACCTGATCCTTCCAACTGCACTCCTAGCAACTTCCTCCCTCTGATCACACACATCTTTCGAAGTGCTTGACACTGCTTGGAGTTCTAACTCTGTTACTCTTGCTTGAAGCTTTTGAATGGACTCAATGAGCTTCCCCACTTGAATCTTGGTTGAATCTTCGTCCTCCTGTGCCAAGCCCAACAAACAACGAAGTGCTTTAGTCACTACCTCTTTGATCGCATTTTGCTCTGTGAGCAGTTGGTATTTTTCTTTTTGTACCTTTGCATTGTCCTCCTCGAACATTGCCCGAATTTCATCTTTCTCCTTTTGTGCAAATCGAAGTTTCTCTAAGATTTCCTCCTTTTCTTGCTTCAAGGATTTTGTAGCCTACTCCTTTTCTTCTTGGGCTCGCTGAAGTTGAGCCTCTGTTGCATCTATAAATATTCGTAATTGAGCAGGTTCATCCCCCAATTCTGCAATTTTCGATCAAGAAGGCGTAGTAGGTACTGCACGACTCGAATCGATGGCTTTTTCTATCTCCTTCAACTCCTTCTCTATTCTTTCATACAACATATCCTACTTTGCTCCATAGAGCTACAAGATATCCTCTGAATCACCCTCCACAGTTGCGATCATTAGAGCGACGTCATCCTCTGTGAGCATGGACTTCATCTTGGGCTTATTGGCGCACGTGTTTTTTCTTGATGAGGGTTTCTGCGGAGAAATCTTCCACTTATTTGATGTTTTGTCCTCGTTAGGGGATCCTTTGGTGGTGTAACTTTGCCTTTGTATTTATTTTCTCCTTCTTCCCATCCTTCTTCTTGGTTCACTTCGTCTCCTCCTCCTCTTGCAGGTGGGTCAGGCTTGCTTTCCTCTGAGTCGGTGTCCTCATCATCGGTTTCTATGTTCTGCACTTCCTCCTTTTTCTTCTTTTTCTTCACACTAGTCTGTCCATCATGTTCGACCCGGGTGACCAAGGGACTTCCAATGATGTCGGATTCGGAGTGTTATGCATCCTCAACTGGTACAAGGAACTCTGCTGGCCATTGTTTGGTGATCTCCTCCATATCTTCGCTATTCAACTTATAATAGGACTACAATTCCTCCTTACTCTCATCTCTACACATGGTGATGTAGATAAAGTGTCGATCTGTGCGGAACTTCGCTAGCGGCCTGTATTGGTGCAATGTATTCGATTTCATGCGTGGAAATGATTCAATAGCACGCTTCAACTACTAGTAGTAAGCATGGAAGACAACGTTCGACTGCCACTGCTTTGATATATCATTTGTATACCACAAGGTGGAGAACCTTGCCGCCAACGACTCTGATGGCTCAACTTCTGGAAATGTCTCTCCTTCCTGCATCTTCCAAGAAAAAAATGTGATTAGTACCAGTAACCAACTGTAATGGAATTCATAGCCCTGATCTTGGGCTTTGTGGCAGTCTTTCTCCAGCTCGTTGATGAGGTAACTCACCCAGTTCATTTACATCCCCTCCACGCACTTTCCTGCAAGGTCTACTACAAATCTAGTGACCTACATGGGACAGTTCTTTCTGATGATCTTGCTAGCTATAAGATGACAAGCTAGGCACACTGTGCCATACTGGATGGAAGCTTCCTTGTATCCTCACTTTCCCTTCTCTACATCACCATAATCCTCCTTTATGCACTGTTCTAGGGAGCGATCTAAAGTCTTCCCCGGGTAGAACTGTTGAGGGTTCGGTCCTTGCATGCTCAGTCTTGTGATGAGGTGGATCAGTGATGGATCCATAGTGACGCACCTGTCGAGCCATAGATATCCTCCATGATAGAACGGCAAGAGGAGTTTAACGCAAGTGTTAACCTCCTGATGTCGACCAAAGTGAGGGATCTTCATTACATTCAGGATAGTTGATTGCACGAGCTCCTTAATCCACGACTGGGAGACTATGCAGGGCTTCTTCCCAATCGTCTTCCTCAAATACCTATGTGGTGCGAGCATCGCGTAGCTCTTCTTGTCTCTAAGGTTAAAGTCGTTGTTCTTTAGAGTTGGGATGTGTCCTAACTGGGGTCCAACTACGCGTATCCCCTTCAGGATGTATGCAGTGATCAACGTGTACTCAAATTCACATGGGATACTATCGCAGTTAACCATGCCAGCCAAAGGTGGTATATATTCTGGCAAGACCGATGGGATCTGCTTCATGTTAGCCAGATCATCGTGGTGCTTGCTTTGCTTATCAGCAGTACAGCTAGAATGACGTCCAGATGAGGGGGATGCTTGAAATCCTCTAGTCAACGACGCCTGTATTCCTATAGACATAACTCTCTCAGCCATGAGATCCAAGAGAATCTCCTCCACAGACTTATCTAATGCGCTATGTTCGCCCAACAATCACACTTGTAATCAAATAGATCAGGTAGGTGAGCGGACAAGAGGGGTAATCTGTTAAGAACCTGAATAGATCTATAAATATAATCACCACAATTATTGAATACACAATAGATCCACAAAGCAAGATAGAAGAAACCACACTTTATTATTACCAAACCCTTGAGGTAGGGAAACACCATACAATGGATCCTATTATGGAAGGGATCCTCTCTTGTTCACTTGCCTCTTCGAGGGGGCATCCTCCTATTGAGCTACCGCTCCAAATACAATTCTTCTCTTCTTGTCTCATTGCATTGCTTGAACCCCTTTATATAGTGCTACCATCACCTAAGAACATTCTAGAGGAGGAATCTTCTAGAAGTAGAACCTTCTAAGAAGTCCTCTTACATTTATTATATCCAATTACCCATTTAT
>ML802330.1:411889-424264 GCA_009831015.1 Picea engelmannii
CGGTTGGATGATATATATCAGATGATCTTCTGGTGAATCCCTGTATTTTGAATATATATATATATGACAGATTAATTTCAGTCCAGTCCGGTCATTGATTTATAATCTCTCTTGATTATCCATGCTTTTCAGATTGAACAGGTGATGGGCTGAAGCTTTTCAGCTGAAACACCCACGTTCAATTGTTTTTTTTCTTCAGCCGAACATGATGGGCAGTTAAAAACTAGCATGCACATCATTACACGACGAAGTATCCTGTGAGGTTCAGCAGAGAAATCTTCAGTGAGAAAGGGAGATCGGAGCCTTCAAGAGTTATAGCCTGTGACACTAACAGTATTTTTGCATTCTGGAACATGGATTCCTAAGAGAGACCCCAGCACTGCCCCTGCTACTTTGATTAATAGGGCCTTGCTAAGAGGAATCTCTAGGTTTTCACTGTATTGTTTGATCATAAAAACAGTAGTAGTAGGGCTACTGATAGTACTGTGTTTTGAGTTATATGGGTTGAAGAAGGTGGAAATTACTTTGTTAATAGGGGATGGATTCTGTGCAATCTGAACTAGTTAAAAAGAAACCTTCAGAATTAGGTTTGACCTAATAAGGGTAGTAATTTAAATATTTTATTTTTTGAATTTTTGTGAATTATATTTTTCGATTTCCTTTAAACTAAAATTCAATTAAAATTTAAAAAATTATTAAAATTATAAATATCAATTGTTGAAATTACATAATTTACATGTAATAAAGATTTTCAAAACAATGAATCCCAATTCATTTATGTTGAAATTCCCATATAATTACTAAACAAATACAAATATTTAGATTTATCTAAAAATACAAGCCTACTCATATTTTTCAAACACTTAATATGTCCACTCTCAACAATATTTTTAACCATACATAACATATTATTTTGTATGAACATACACATATACAATAAATTATGTAGACTTTAAATTAATATACATTAAAAATATATATTATTGATTTTTATTTTTTTAAATATTTTTGAAGATATCATTGATTTCTATAATGTTAGATCCACTTAAATATAGTCATCAATCTTCTTCTTTATGCCGATGATATAGTTCTTATGGCAAGGAGTCCCCATAATCTTGAAAACCAACTAAGAATCCTCAAGGATTTTTGCTCCAATATGAGTATGACTGTTAATACTGATAAGACTAAGGTCATGATTATTAAATCCAATAAGATCCCTTATGATACCTTTGTATAAGACAACAACAACTTGGAGGAAGTGAATTCATACAAATATCTTGGAATTGATATTCACCACAAGCAAGCTTATTATGGGCTTGAAAACAATTGTAAATCAGTTGAACTTTGGAGTTGGGATAAGAAGAAACTCCTCTTTGAGACTCTTGTTACACCTGTTATTCTTTATGGATGTGAAGTATGGGGCTGTAGTATCTCTCGTGAATCATGGAGAAAGATAGAGCAAATACAAAAGAATTTTATAACCTATAATCTCAAAATTAAAGGAAATACGCCCTATCTCATCCTCCTCGTAGAAACTAGCTTCTCCCCTATTGAAAGCATGGCTATGACTAAATACCTAATGTATAAGAACAAGTTAAACAACATGTAAGACAAGAGGCTACCTAAAATTGCTTCCAAATCAAGTCATAACCACCATCAATTCAAGCGAGGATGACATAAAGACGCCCAATCTTGGCTAAACTATTGGGTAATAATGGAAGAAACCAGTTTGCAGAATAAAGATACTATTAAAAAAAACGTCAAATCAAAATTTAAGGAAAAAATGTGGTGTGATAAAGAGTTGAGGAAAAAAGAAAATTAAGGTATTATAAAGATGCAATCAACCCTAATCTAGAAGATCAAAATTATCTATTTGTTTTGCCAAGTGTAAAGAAAAAAATAAGCATTGCTAAGATAAGAACAAATTCTCACGAGTTCCATAGTGAAACTCGGTGTTGGTCAATTCCTAAAATGCCATGGGATAAAAGAGTGTGAAACGCCATGGGATGAAAGAGTGTGTCACCTTTGTGACACTAAGAAGGTTGAAGATGAAAAACACTTTCTCTTAGATTGTCCAGCCTATACCCATATTAGATCTCATTTTCAAAATATTGATCACACTACTAAGCTTCCTAACTTCTTAACTCAACAAAAGTATGGTGATCTTGGAAAGTTTCTCTTAATGCTTTTCGAGCACATAAACAAAATTCTAAAGAATCACAAGTAATCACTTACCCTCTTAAGGTTCGATAGATCAATTAGGTCTTAGTGGACTTTAATCATCATCATCATCATCATCATCATAAACATTATATAAAAAAAACAGTTTTATATTTAAAAAAAATCATAAATATAATTTATATATTTTAAAAATTGGTTTAATTTTTTAATTTTATTTTTTTACAATAATTTGGTAATAATATATAAATAATCCAAATTATTTTTTAAAAATTAAAAACAAATCATGTTTTAAATTTTATATAATAATTAACTTATAATAAAAATATATGAAATTTTAAATTTCAAATATAAATAAATAACATGGAAAAAGAAATATCATAATGATGATGATATAAAAAAATGGAATATAATTAAAATATATGTATTAAAATAAAAATAAATTCAAAATAATCAAGATTTTCTAAAAAATACTCTTATTTAATTAAAAATAATATCAAAACTTAACCTTTAATTAAATAAAAATTATTATTAACACTTAAACATTTTATTTAAGTTATTCTCATATATTACCTACGGTGAACATGAGATAATATCACAAATTAAAGTTATTTACTTTCTTCATACTTAATGGATTTCAATTACTCACTTCTTCACTTTAGTTACTAAAAGATATATAAATAGTTCCTTATGAGTTGAAAAAATAAATATTAATTTAATATCATCCCAATATAAATTTATTTAAACTCATCAAATAAATGCAAAATGTTGAAATTGGCCCTTGTGGTTTTTTATACCTCTCGCGTCCAAATAAATCGAAGGTTTTGATGAATTTAAGCTACTAAGTGAAATGTCCACAACATTGTTCCAAAGATCAAAGGTGTAATTTATGATAGAAATAAGATGAACAGAATAATGCTGGCTGCTACACTTTGTCTAAGGTAGAAATCTCATTACTGGCTTTGCATGAGCTGTAATTTATCTTACTCCATTCATTTCTCTATTATTCTATTTGCTTGGAGAGTTTGTTGACTTTCATGTATGTATATTATAATTAATAGATATGTGTGTCTTTCACGGTTATTTTTAACATGCAATAATGGCTTTAGGGTGCAATCTCTCTTCTATTTTTTTAAATTTACAAAATATCTTCTGTTAATTGCATGAATTCATCTATGCTCACTTTATTATACCTAAATATGATTTATGGAAGACTTCAAACCCACTACAAGAAGATGGTATATAATGATTAAGGATACACATATTTTAGACGAGGATGACATTGTAGTAATTCAAGGGGCATGTTACCGTTCATACTCTCACTAAGTGGGAAATTCTAAACCATAAGCATGAGAGCCTAAAGGAAACTACTAGAGAAGCCATACATTTTCACCTCATGGTCTTGCCTTTCATTTCAGACTTAAGAAATGGTTCCTAGCCTAGGGGTATTCCTAAAAGGATCAACTAAACTCAATCATTGTGTAAGCCTAGGGGTATCCCTAAAAGGATCAACTAAACCATGTAACTGTAGAATATTTAGGCTTTAGTTAATTCAATTTAAAAGTGAAAATCATTTAAGTGTTATGAGCAAGTTTAAATGTGTTTTGTTGATGTAACTTGGTCCAATTCAACAAAATAACATAAAAGTGAAACACACCAAGATATATATTCCCATGAGAAATCCAAATATTAGATAACCAATGAACATTAGAAGTCTTAATGTGTGAGTCTTGAACCATGAGAGAGATAACTGGCAAGAGAACCTAAAGGAAATTGAAGATTCTTCACCAAGCCATCGAGCTAAGAAGAAGGTTAGAAAGCTACACTTTCTTGATGAGGTGGATGAAACACTGAGACTGAGTAGTCCAATCACAAAGTCATTTGCTAAAAGAGTACCTGTACCTGTCTTGCATACATAGTCTGTTGAACACTCAACTCAAGAAGTGGATAAAGATAATATGCAGTCAGGAAAGAAAGACAAAGTAATCAGAGAGTTACAATATCAACTTAAAGAAGCTCAATATGTCATAGCTCAGTCCTTTCATGATAACATGGAGATGAAGAGGAAATTGGCTGAGAGCATTTATAATATTTAAACACCACAGGATGAAATAGATTCAAAGAAGGAATCAGTCTCAAAGGTTCAAGAATGTTTTAAAGAGAAAGAGATCAGGCAAAGTCATAAAAATGTGGATTTCCCTAAGCTTACAACCCCTTTAACAATATCCTCAACTAGAAGGATAAGTTCAGAATACAACTTTGCAGAGGAAACACATGCACAAGGTCAGCCTGTATCAGTTGAAAAGATTCACACTTCACTTGGAGAGGGTGATAAAATCATCAAGTGGCTCAACAAGCAATTGAGGGAGGCTCAAGACATAATTATTCAACTCAGGGAGGAGAACATATTATCATAGATAAAGTTTGAGAGACACTTTAAAGAGTGTGGACTGGCCATCAAAAATGCATGTGTAACTTGTTGATGGGTCTTAAATCCCTTGATTCAACAGAAAGAATCAAACCCGCCACCGAGGCCCAATTAGACTCTGTAGCGTTTGAGATGGAATGGTTCTCCAGATCTTGCGATCCAGCCAATTTATTGACGGGCTTTGTGTTTTCTTGTGAAGGTTCTCCCTTCAGGTAGGACCGTTCTTTTTTGTATTTTCTCTTGAGTGGGACTATTTTGAGAGATGCAAGCCAGCATAAGCCAACTTGGCAAGTAACGGGATTGAGTTTAAACTACTGAGAAGAGGTTGAGCTTGGGATAACCCGTTGCTCAAACATGCAGGCAGTGATTCTATGCCAAAGGGCCTAGTACTAATACATTAACCAAATGAACATCGAATTACTGTTTGAGAAAAACTAATTAATAGAACGAAAACACATATGTAATCAAGATCACGGTAAGAAAAATAATTCATCTACCATAACATTCATCACATAACAACACAATGATTTATCTTCATCATTAAGCAAAGAACATTAAAACATTGCACCAGATAACTTGACAACATAATCAATTTCTCTTACTCATTTACTGCATCATTCATGGAACAGGATAGGAAGTAATTCTTCTCCAACTCCAATCACATACATCTGATGAAAATAGCTTGTCTTTGGTACAAAAGGACTTCTCAATTCATAGTAGTCTCAAAATAATTATCAACAACCCAAAAAGAAATAGTTCTTACAACAACCATTGACCCTTGACTAACTGGTCAATGTCCCTATTTATAATATAAAATTCAACCGAAATTAATGGCTAAGTACAACTTAAACCAAACAAAACTCGCCACGTAGTGTGGTCATCCAGTAGTTTATTTAACATTTCATCTGGGATATTTCTTGAAATAGATGACTTTCTTCATATTCATACCAGCTGATAAACAGATCTTCATAGGTTTGGGCCCATGGGAAACTGTGTTGTTCCATTGGGGTTGCATATACTCCTCTGATATCTACTACATGCATTCGATACTTTACCAAACAGACGTTTAGTAGTTGCAACATAGTTCGAGCTCTAATCGATTGTTTCGCGAATCATTGCACTTCTCCTGGCTTCACATCGGCTATCTTCGCGCATTCTTTGGTCCATAGCGAGTCTTGTTCAATGTACAACTTGACCACCTCACTCAGGTTAGTAAATTCACTGGGGGTGCCAAATTCGGGGAGACCTATATCTTTCATCACTTTATTAATTTTACCCCAGTGTTTCTGGTATTTGGCCCATTGCTCTTGAATTTCTCGGTGTGGGTCCTGGGTCATCTTCGCCCAGTATTCGACGGATTTATTCATGCGGTCGAGACTACTTTTTCCAACCAGCCGAATGCCATGATTTTCCTTTTCTCGACCCTGTTGGACTGCCTCAATTTATTTGAGTCTCTCTACCACTTGTTGTGTCTTTTCGTGCCACCTTTCCATCTCTTTGCATGTCACGAGCACCATGAGAGTATCCTCCTGGAACTCGACTATGTTTTCTATTAACATGTGCCTCTCCTTCTTGAAATCAACATAAACTCTGTTGAACTCACCCTTCAGATAATCAACGGTCTGTGTAGCTCTCTTATAGTATTCGACAAGATGACGCAGATGCTCGAGCTCTTTCAGAGTGTCAACTAGTTCCTTTTCATCCCTCTTAGCTCTATCCTGGGCAGAATCTGAGAGGGATTTTCCCACGCCGATTAGTTCAGACGTGCGAGCATATGTGGTGTTAATTAAGTTCTCCTCTGTGGTAACCAAGATGGATTGATATAAAGTGATCCTTCTCTTCTTAGCAGTCTTTTGAACGATGTCCTTCCTCTTTTGATCGTAGGATATCACATAGATATCTGCTACCTCATCTACCGTCTCTGGTATCTGTTGATCGCCCCATGTGAGACTGTTTCTCAGGCTACCTGCGGTGTATATTTGTTCAAGAGCGGCCTCTCGAACTTCCTTGCTCTACTTTGTAGATCCAACCTCTATTTGTCACTCATCGGGGATTTGAGTGTTGGGTAGAATAGAGGTGTCAGGTATAGGCTCATTGCTTACCCTCTCGTTGGTTGTAGAACTGTTGATTTCCTTCTGTGGAAGTTCGTCACTCAGACTTTTTTTTGCTTCCTGTTCATGGGACTCCCTTATGTCGAGGCCACCTTCGGACCCTGTTTCCTTTTGTAAGACCTGATTGTCTTGGGCCTCGGGATCAGGGGAAGCAGTTTTCTTGGGGGGCTTTCCTCCTCTTGGACACGTACCGAGGAGCCATGAGATGGCTCCAGACTTTCGTCATCACTATATACCTGTATAATTTTTCTCAAGGGATTAGGCGCTTGTGTTTCTATCGACACCCAACCTATCTCTGTAGGAATTCTTTCACCTTTCGGGGAGTCGATCGACGCCATTGGGGATCTAGGGTTATTTGAGTCATTGGTGTTATCGATATTTAAGGAGTTGGAGCCAATTGACTCCATCGGGACACTCTGTATGGTAGTTGAAATTGAAGGACTTACGGTAAGGTGCAGTTTATCCTACATTTGTCTCATTAGCAGATGACTTTGTTGGTACAAGATTTATGGCATCTTCGGTGTAGTTTGAACTTCAGGGGAATCCCTGATGTGTATCAGGGATTCTCGGTTGACTCCCACAACTTCAATGTCTCCTTAGGGATCACTTATTCTTTTATCCAATTCATATGTTGTTGCTTCTTGACAGTTCCTACCGATCTCTTGAACTATCTGCTCCAAAAAAGTTGTATGTTCTTCGTAGCTCATAGCTCTAAACCTAGTTCCTCGAGGATCATCTTTCCTGGACGCCACCACATTCCAGTCTTGAGCATTCTTAGTAAAAATTTCATCCTCGAACTGGTCATGGGCATAGGGCCAATAAGATGATACCTGTGATGCGTGCTGTAGAACCAATCCCTTGGGATCGTGTTTGCGAAATCAGTCATTTTGGAACCGAAATTTCAATTGACCTAGCCCGAGTTGTTTAGCATGCATAGTATATTTGACCATGCAGAAGCCGATATGAAACCTATATGGTATGAAAGCCCACCTATTGTCTTTTACTAAAGTTGCATTGTATCCTTGCAAGGTGGTTTGATAGAAAATTTCCCCTAATACTAGTCGGTCGGGAACATAAATGGGTAATAAGTGGGGTGCCCTTGTGGTGTCGAAAACCCTGATGTAGGTTTCTCATTCATCTAAATACCAATGGCCAATTTTGGCTATAACCTTCTTTGCTTCATTTGACAATCTAGGGCATTCTTTCCTGAAGACAAGAAGTAAATGAGTGTAATAAATTGATCACAGATAACATCATAGGATTTCTTGTACTTGGTTTCCCATAAGATGCCTAAGTATACATGGACCGTGAGCTCCGAAGAGTGCCAATTCAGGTTCATCCCAGTGAAAGTGTTCCTGGCGTAGATGACATCCAGTAGATACGAGGCCATGTAGAAGGCGGGGGTATCTCCCTCCTTCGGCACCTGTGCCTGTCTTATGCAGGTTCTCAACTGTTTGGAGATGATGGCACCCCAATTGAAGCCTATGCTTGAAATGGTGATTGTAAAAGCCAGAGGCATACAAGCCTCTAAAAATAGGGAACAATCTTTCTCCCCATGTAACCTACAAAGTAGAGCCATGAGATATATGTATGGTTCCCTAAGATTGGTTGTTGGGTACCAGCCAACAGTCTGGTTCATGAATTTTTTGTCTTCTCTCCACCAAGACTCAATGATTTTGCTGGTGTCATGTGACACATAGAAACTCAGGACGAATTCAGTGCTCAGTTTTAACTTGAAATATTTGATCTTATAGTAGCTCTGAACCTATGATGGCAGGAAGACCCCGACGCATTCATTGTTATCGTCATTAATCAAACACTTTTGGGTGTCAATGTGGTCAGTGATCCACTTCAAGAGATCAATTCAAGGAAATATTGGGGATCGACTTGCCACAATGTGCAGATAAGCCTTGCGAATGTTGGGGAGGACCTCATCGTCGAGATTCCTTGTTTCATGATCACTATGCGGGGTATATTTGAGGGGTTCTTCTTTCTTGATTTTCTTGAAAACTTCTTCCCAACGAGGAAATGCCATCTTGGCTCCATTACTTTCCTCTGTGTCTCCAAAAGCTGGGGGCTGGACACAGGGCTCCTTGGTGATTGTCTTAATGACAGACAATAACTTGGGAGTGAATTCTAATTTTCCTGCAACTGTTGGGGAGGATCCTTTTCCTACTTCTGATTCTTGCAGCTTAGGGGCTCTCGGCAATTTCCTAGTGGAAGGCTTCTTCAAAGGCATTGTTACTGCAATTTAAAAATGCCTTTTGAACATGTGTACAGAGTAGCATTGGGTGCAACCATATAACAATGGAATGAATGAAAATCATTAGTGGATACATACCTGTAATGCCTGCTAAGATGATTGCTTAATACTCACTGAACTTTGTGTGTTTCCTCCGGGTTGTTGGCTTCACTCATCTGATTTTTCTGAACTTCTTGCTGCGCAGAATGGGACCATGCATAATGACTCGAAAATGATATAACTGGAGAGGTACTCTTATCGCTCTATAAATTTCTAGAGGTTGTCAGAGTAGAAGAAATTTACAAGAGGTAACTTTATCCAACCACTTCAAAGATGGAATCTAGCCCTACCAGCTTCAGAGAGGGATCTCTCTGTATGATTTAGCTATGTTTTAACTTTAAGATATTAGGCTAGTTAAACAAAATAAGATTGAAAAGGTTTGTTGTTGTTTTTGTTAAGTTCGCTGAAAAGAGTTTACATCTCCGTTGGGCTATGGGGTCTGTATTATAAAGATAGAAATCTAAACATAAACTAAAAGATTCTTTTCACATGGAAAGATAATGCATTCGTTGGATTCTTTAGTAGTAAAATGATGAATAGCAGAAAAGATGAGAATACCAATTAAAGTAAAGAAGCATTTAAGAATTTCTTCACTGTAATATCAAAAAGATGAAAATTAAGATCTTTCAATGCCGGAAACAGGGTATACAAAGATAAATCCTACAACATGCGCTACTTTAAAAGATTAGATTAGAAAACAATATGACAACTGAGAGGGAAAAACATTTAACATAGAAAAGAATAACGTCACCGATGAACAACATGTGAGAATCCTGTGAAACGTCCCTTTGTATTACTGGAAGATCTCTTGACAAAATTACAGTCTTTCTAACTTACAGGGCATAAAGATTAACCCTCGGTACTTCAAAGTTTGAAGTATTTATAATAAAAAATTACATACGTTCCTATCATTAAAGATCAGGACGTGGAAATCTAAATTTAGCTAACTAACTCAACAAAATAAAAAATTTCAGGAACTGTTTGATGATGTGTTGAAACTTCATGCTGATTTCTGGGGTAAACCATTGGTGAGGCCTCTGCATGACCTCATCTGACTGGATAGATGACTAGGATTGGACACCTCAGCTCTTACTCGATCAATTTGCATAACTCTTCCCATTGAAGGTTACTGGGAACGCTGACTTTGAGCAATCTTCGGTATACTTCATCCATCTCCGTATATTTGGCAAAAGTTGGCTTGATGATGAAAATGTACTGGATCTCATGCTGAATGTTGATGTCTAACTGGAAATATTCTAAGAATGCCTTGCCTATGATACTACCCTGTATTCCCAAAAATTTTGATCTATCTTTAGCCACAGTGGCTAGTTTCTTTTTATAATCAGACAGTGTCATTAACTTGTCATTTATGACCCTTAAGCCAGGGAGGCCTTTCTTCTGCAGAGCTTCAATTTTGCTGAAAATTATTTTCACTCCTATGTCCATAGCCTGAACCTTTTCCTCCAGTTGTATAATCAATCCTCTCTTGGTTAGGACCCTCTTGACCTCGAGGATGGTTTCTGTCCTATCTTCAATTTTCAATTCCTCTAACTCTTCTCTGGTTTTTGAATTCAAGAATTTAATGATCTCAGTGGCTTCTGCGGGCATCTCTCCCAATTCTCCTCTTATCTTTTCAATCGCCTGCTTGCTTATTTTCACCAGTTCATTCTGCTCGAACATGATTTGTACCATAGGCCATATTTCATTTATGGATTTGGTGATATCCATCCAGACATTTTCCTTGACCTCAGCGAGTGTTTTGCCTGCCACTATTTACTTTTGAAGCTGTTGCAATTCCTGTTTGAGCTTGTCTGATGTTTGTTTCTCCTTGGATTAGTTGTCTTGGTAAGAAGACTTAAGTTCTTGAAGGTTCTCAACCTCCTTTTTAAGTCTGCTAATCTCTGTCTCCTGCAAATTCATCTCCTCCATGGATTTTGTCAGTTCTACTATCTTCTCCAGAGTTGTCAGTGGAGTTGTTGAGGGAATTTCTACTGCAGATGTTGTGCCTACTCCTGTGAGTGGAATTGTGCTCAATGGAATGACCTCCATGGGCTTTGATTGTTCCTTCTCTTTCAACAGTTTTTCCAATTCTCCTTCCATCTCATTCAACTGTGCATTCTGCTCCATGATCAGCTTGAGCATCTCATCATTTTCCCCTTCTGTCTTAGCTATCTCCTTTGCTTTTGAATATTCTGTTGGTGGTATTTTCAATTGTTTTCTCAGAGATGTTATATCGGCATTTTTCTTTTTAAGCATCTCCTTGACTGCTTTCACATTCGAGGGATCATACCCGATCTTGAGGACCAGTTCTTCCAACGTCTTAATTCTGTTATCCTTTGCAAAGGATGATATATTTTCTAATTTCAGTTGTGTTTGGACATTGCTCAAAGATACCTGTAACTTAGAGGCAACAGTAGAAGCATTTTCCAACGTGGAGAAAACCATTTCTCCAGTTTTCCTGTGCAAATCCATTTGATCAGCAGGATGCACATCTTTAGTCTGAAATTCGAATGTTTCCCTTTTGTAATCAGTGATTACTTTCGGGTATGGAACCTGTGCTTGCAGAAAATCCATGTGCATTCTACCCTTCTCAGTGTCGAATGAAGACAACAGTCTGTGTTGTGCAGTTGATGTTTGCTTCCAGAACTGAGTATAAGTACTGTTGGTAAGCGTCTGATTTTTCTTTTTGATCATATCATACTTCTAACAAACACTCAATTTTGGTCCTATTTTGCTCGGGTAGTTGATTGGTGGAGTATCTGTGGGTTTCTTGGAAAAGACTGTAGACATGATCTGTTTGTTGCTTGTGCCAAGAAGTGACCGATCATCCTTTGTAGTTGCGGTGGATGGGATTTCCTTCTCACCCTCCGTGTCAAGTGTAAGACTGGTTTTTGGCCTTTTGGTATGTAATTGGAAATCTGCAACTGAGACTTCTGTGATGGAAGGTGAAGTATACTTCCTGGATCTTTTCTCTTTGGGAACTTGTGGTGTAGTAGTCTGTGAGATGATGACCAGAGGATCATGTTGTTCTACCTCAACCAGAGTGTTCGGCTCCCATTTTGTTTGATTGGCAAACTTTTCTATCTTAGGCTTGGGTGTATGAATATATGGGACATTCTTATTTTTAACCCTCGTCTCAGAAATTATCCCGTATGGATCATAGTGCCATATGAAGCTAACAAAAAACTTCATTTCTTTTAGCAATCTCTCTGCTTCCTCTCTGGCGCCTCAGCTATTGCAGATGAAAGATCCTATTTGCCCTTTGATTTTAAGCTGCTGCTTCTTTTTTAGAGACACAAAATTTATGTCATCTGAGTTAATCATTTTCCTTATGTACTCCAGAGAAAATATCCTCA
>ML802330.1:435361-446206 GCA_009831015.1 Picea engelmannii
CCCCCCCCCGACATTTTTTCTTTTAATGGTGGGGGGGGGGTCTGGAATGTTGGTTAAACATCGCGCTCAGATCTACGGTCCAGCGGTAGGCGCACCGATGGACGACTGATGATATTTTTCAAACCCCCTCGACTGGTCTGCCTTTAACGATGGGGGGGGGTCTGAAATGTGGTGTTTTCTCTGGTGGGCCCCCTTCTCTATGTGGAAGATATCCATTGGTCCAGACTCCCACCGCTTACCATTTTTTGACATATCCCCATCACCCCATGACTTCATTCTCCACTTGTTCCCCTAGAGGTCACATCTCATTACTCTGTCAGTCCATTCCTCGTGTTCACCTATTACAAGTACCTTCACCATGGTCAACTCCCAATCAACTCCCTCCACGCCACTCAGTCGTATTTGTCATTCATTGTCACCTGCCATCTCACTCTCCAAATGACTCGTTGGCAATTTATTACAAGCTAACCTATCCATTAGCATGCTGAGCTATCTCCCGTGCCCAACGGGTATCCGTTTGCTCAAAACTACCTTCACCCTTCATTCCCCCATCATTAACCCTATCGTTGCACCAAAGAGTATTTTTCCCCATTTCCTCTCCATTTCAGTCAGTTGTCCAAAGCCACAGTCATCCCCGCTAACTTTTTGTTTTACTTGCAGGTATTTTGACAATGATGGCGCCAAAATTAAAGAAAGAAGAATCCGAGGAAAATCCTTTCCTCCCACCTCCTGTCGATCTCGACAGGATTCATTTGGCCGATAAATATCATTTAATCGCAGATACTAGATGCGAATTCGACTTCACAGATTTACATTCATGGCTAAAGAACATTTTCTTGGACCAGAGTGATGAAATTGGACTCTAGGAGTCAAACCTTCCCCTGTACCTTTTCCCCCAGGTTCACCATTTCCCCGAATTTTCCCTCAAATGCCAAGCCCACTACATTCCTGACCAGAGAGCCATAGTATCTTCATCAGGAGAAAATCTATTTTTAATTACACCTGAAGCCATCAATCAGATGATGCAGATACCCAGAGCTGAATCCTTCTCCCCTTTCAATCTTGAAGTCATCACAGAACTATACCAGAAAATATCATTCCCCCAAAGAGCTCATATTTTTGATCTTTTTCTCCCACAGGCCGCTCATCTCCCCAAGACAAATCCCATGTATCCTTCCTCATTGTTCTCAGTGAAGGGAAACCAGGTCATATCGTCGCTATGTGCTTTGTTGGGGTATTTTTCGGATCAATGGGTGGATGAACCCATATTGGGTTTTCTATCCATTTTCTTCGCTGATGAGAGACCCACCACTCAGTTCGACTACGGTACTTTCCTGGCGGACAATATTCATGAACAATTCTCAAATTTTTCCATAGAGGGCATGTTCTGGTATTCCTCAATACTGGATTACATGTTCACTTTCTTTCAAGCGGACAAATTCTCCTTCTCAATGCAGAAGATGGGCAAAGACGGAAGGCCGCAGGCGGTAACAACTTGGACTTCACTACTCAGGCAAAATTCTACATAATTCAGTTTCAAATATTTTATCGAGCGGTTTTACCATCCAGTGGTGAGCATGCTCAGTGGCAGACCCAAGCCAAGAATAAACAAGGAGATTCATAGGATCTTACACCTCTCAGATCTTGCTAATACTGGCGATTGGTATCTTTACCAAAACCACACTGAGATCAGAATTTATGGATGCGAGTTGGCTCCATACAGACTGCCCAAGTACCTACCCGTGAGGATATTTTCTCTGGAGTACATAAGGAAAATGATTAACTCAGATGACATAAATTTTGTGTCTCTAAAAAAGAAGCAGCAGCTTAAAATCAAAGGGCAAATAGGATCTTTCATCTGCAATAGCTGAGGCGCCAGAGAGGAAGCAGAGAGATTGCTAAAAGAAATGAAGTTTTTTGTTAGCTTCATATGGCACTATGATCCATACGGGATAATTTCTGAGACGAGGGTTAAAAATAAGAATGTCCCATATATTCATACACCCAAGCCTAAGATAGAAAAGTTTGCCAATCAAACAAAATGGGAGCCGAACACTCTGGTTGAGGTAGAACAACATGATCCTCTGGTCATCATCTCACAGACTACTACACCACAAGTTCCCAAAGAGAAAAGATCCAGGAAGTATACTTCACCTTCCATCACAGAAGTCTCAGTTGCAGATTTCCAATTACATACCAAAAGGCCAAAAACCAGTCTTACACTTGACACGGAGGGTGAGAAGGAAATCCCATCCACCGCAACTACAAAGGATGATCGGTCACTTCTTGGCACAAGCAACAAACAGATCATGTCTACAGTCTTTTCCAAGAAACCCACAGATACTCCACCAATCAACTACCCGAGCAAAATAGGACCAAAATTGAGTGTTTGTTAGAAGTATGATATGATCAAAAAGAAAAATCAGACGCTTACCAACAGTACTTATACTCAGTTCTGGAAGCAAACATCAACTGCACAACACAGACTGTTGTCTTCATTCGACACTGAGAAGGGTAGAATGCACATGGATTTTCTGCAAGCACAGGTTCCATACCCGAAAGTAATCACTGATTACAAAAGGGAAACATTCGAATTTCAGACTAAAGATGTGCATCCTGCTGATCAAATGGATTTGCACAGGAAAACTGGAGAAATGGTTTTCTCCACGTTGGAAAATGCTTCTACTGTTGCCTCTAAGTTACAGGTATCTTTGAGCAATGTCCAAACACAACTGAAATTAGAAAATATATCATCCTTTGCAAAGGATAACAGAATTAAGACGTTGGAAGAACTGGTCCTCAAGATCGGGTATGATCCCTCGAATGTGAAAGCAGTCAAGGAGATGCTTAAAAAGAAAAATGCCGATATAACATCTCTGAGAAAACAATTGAAAATACCACCAACAGAATATTCAAAAGCAAAGGAGATAGCTAAGACAGAAGGGGAAAATGATGAGATGCTCAAGCTGATCATGGAGCAGAATGCACAGTTGAATGAGATGGAAGGAGAATTGGAAAAACTGTTGAAAGAGAAGGAACAATCAAAGCCCATGGAGGTCATTCCATTGAGCACAATTCCACTCACAGGAGTAGGCACAACATCTGCAGTAGAAATTCCCTCAACAACTCCACTGACAACTCTGGAGAAGATAGTAGAACTGACAAAATCCATGGAGGAGATGAATTTGCAGGAGACAGAGATTAGCAGACTTAAAAAGGAGGTTGAGAACCTTCAAGAACTTAAGTCTTCTTACCAAGACAACTAATCCAAGGAGAAACAAACATCAGACAAGCTCAAACAGGAATTGCAACAGCTTCAAAAGTAAATAGTGGCAGGCAAAACACTCGCTGAGGTCAAGGAAAATGTCTGGATGGATATCACCAAATCCATAAATGAAATATGGCCTATGGTACAAATCATGTTCGAGCAGAATGAACTGGTGAAAATAAGCAAGCAGGCGATTGAAAAGATAAGAGGAGAATTGGGAGAGATGCCCGCAGAAGCCACTGAGATCATTAAATTCTTGAATTCAAAAACCAGAGAAGAGTTAGAGGAATTGAAAATTGAAGATAGGACAGAAACCATCCTCGAGGTCAAGAGGGTCCTAACCAAG
This sequence comes from Picea engelmannii, assembly GCA_009831015.1. Lineage (NCBI taxonomy): Eukaryota > Viridiplantae > Streptophyta > Pinopsida > Pinales > Pinaceae > Picea > Picea engelmannii. The sequence goes on from ML802330.1 coordinate 438,976, forward strand.
AGAGGATTGATTATACAACTGGAGGAAAAGGTTCAGGCTATGGACATAGGAGTGAAAATAATTTTCAGCAAAATTGAAGCTCTGCAGAAGAAAGGCCTCCCTGGCTTAAGGGTCATAAATGACAAGTTAATGACACTGTCTGATTATAAAAAGAAACTAGCCACTGTGGCTAAAGATAGATCAAAATTTTTGGGAATACAGGGTAGTATCATAGGCAAGGCATTCTTAGAATATTTCCAGTTAGACATCAACATTCAGCATGAGATCCAGTACATTTTCATCATCAAGCCAACTTTTGCCAAATATACGGAGATGGATGAAGTATACCGAAGATTGCTCAAAGTCAGCGTTCCCAGTAACCTTCAATGGGAAGAGTTATGCAAATTGATCGAGTAAGAGCTGAGGTGTCCAATCCTAGTCATCTATCCAGTCAGATGAGGTCATGCAGAGGCCTCACCAATGGTTTACCCCAGAAATCAGCATGAAGTTTCAACACATCATCAAACAGTTCCTGAAATTTTTTATTTTGTTGAGTTAGTTAGCTAAATTTAGATTTCCACGTCCTGATCTTTAATGATAGGAACGTATGTAATTTTTTATTATAAATACTTCAAACTTTGAAGTACCGAGGGTTAATCTTTATGCCCTGTAAGTTAGAAAGACTGTAATTTTGTCAAGAGATCTTCCAGTAATACAAAGGGACGTTTCACAGGATTCTCACATGTTGTTCATCGGTGACGTTATTCTTTTCTATGTTAAATGTTTTTCCCTCTCAGTTGTCATATTGTTTTCTAATCTAATCTTTTAAAGTAGCGCATGTTGTAGGATTTATCTTTGTATACCCTGTTTCCGGCATTGAAAGATCTTAATTTTCATCTTTTTGATATTACAGTGAAGAAATTCTTAAATGCTTCTTTACTTTAATTGGTATTCTCATCTTTTCTGCTATTCATCATTTTACTACTAAAGAATCCAACGAATGCATTATCTTTCCATGTGAAAAGAATCTTTTAGTTTATGTTTAGATTTCTATCTTTATAATACAGACCCCATAGCCCAACGGAGATGTAAACTCTTTTCAGCGAACTTAACAAAAACAACAACAAACCTTTTCAATCTTATTTTGTTTAACTAGCCTAATATCTTAAAGTTAAAACATAGCTAAATCATACAGAGAGATCCCTCTCTGAAGCTGGTAGGGCTAGATTCCATCTTTGAAGTGGTTGGATAAAGTTACCTCTTGTAAATTTCTTCTACTCTGACAACCTCTAGAAATTTATAGAGCGATAAGAGTACCTCTCCAGTTATATCATTTTCGAGTCATTATGCATGGTCCCATTCTGCGCAGCAAGAAGTTCAGAAAAATCAGATGAGTGAAGCCAACAACCCGGAGGAAACACACAAAGTTCAGTGAGTATTAAGCAATCATCTTAGCAGGCATTACAGGTATGTATCCACTAATGATTTTCATTCATTCCATTGTTATATGGTTGCACCCAATGCTACTCTGTACACATGTTCAAAAGGCATTTTTAAATTGCAGTAACAATGCCTTTGAAGAAGCCTTCCACTAGGAAATTGCCGAGAGCCCCTAAGCTGCAAGAATCAGAAGTAGGAAAAGGATCCTCCCCAACAGTTGCAGGAAAATTAGAATTCACTCCCAAGTTATTGTCTGTCATTAAGACAATCACCAAGGAGCCCTGTGTCCAGCCCCCAGCTTTTGGAGACACAGAGGAAAGTAATGGAGCCAAGATGGCATTTCCTCGTTGGGAAGAAGTTTTCAAGAAAATCAAGAAAGAAGAACCCCTCAAATATACCCCGCATAGTGATCATGAAACAAGGAATCTCGACGATGAGGTCCTCCCCAACATTCGCAAGGCTTATCTGCACATTGTGGCAAGTCGATCCCCAATATTTCCTTGAATTGATCTCTTGAAGTGGATCACTGACCACATTGACACCCAAAAGTGTTTGATTAATGACGATAACAATGAATGCGTCGGGGTCTTCCTGCCATCATAGGTTCAGAGCTACTATAAGATCAAATATTTCAAGTTAAAACTGAGCACTGAATTCGTCCTGAGTTTCTATGTGTCACATGACACCAGCAAAATCATTGAGTCTTGGTGGAGAGAAGACAAAAAATTCATGAACCAGACTGTTGGCTGGTACCCAACAACCAATCTTAGGGAACCATACATATATCTCATGGCTCTACTTTGTAGGTTACATGGGGAGAAAGATTGTTCCCTATTTTTAGAGGCTTGTATGCCTCTGGCTTTTACAATCACCATTTCAAGCATAGGCTTCAATTGGGGTGCCATCATCTCCAAACAGTTGAGAACCTGCATAAGACAGGCACAGGTGCCGAAGGAGGGAGATACCCCCGCCTTCTACATGGCCTCGTATCTACTGGATGTCATCTACGCCAGGAACACTTTCACTGGGATGAACCTGAATTGGCACTCTTCGGAGCTCACGGTCCATGTATACTTAGGCATCTTATGGGAAACCAAGTACAAGAAATCCTATGATGTTATCTGTGATCAATTTATTACACTCATTTACTTCTTGTCTTCAGGAAAGAATGCCCTAGATTGTCAAATGAAGCAAAGAAGGTTATAGCCAAAATTGGCCATTGGTATTTAGATGAATGAGAAACCTACATCAGGGTTTTCGACACCACAAGGGCACCCCACTTATTACCCATTTATGTTCCCGACCGACTAGTATTAGGGGAAATTTTCTATCAAACCACCTTGCAAGGATACAATGCAACTTTAGTAAAAGACAATAGGTGGGCTTTCATACCATATAGGTTTCATATCGGCTTCTGCATGGTCAAATATACTATGCATGCTAAACAACTCGGGCTAGGTCAATTGAAATTTCGGTTCCAAAATGACTGATTTCGCAAACACGATCCCAAGGGATTGGTTCTACAGCACGCATCACAGGTATCATCTTATTGGCCCTATGCCCATGACCAGTTCGAGGATGAAATTTTTACTAAGAATGCTCAAGACTGGAATGTGGTGGCGTCCAGGAAAGATGATCCTCGAGGAACTAGGTTTAGAGCTATGAGCTACGAAGAACATACAACTTTTTTGGAGCAGATAGTTCAAGAGATCGGTAGGAACTGTCAAGAAGCAACAACATATGAATTGGATAAAAGAATAAGTGATCCCTAAGGAGACATTGAAGTTGTGGGAGTCAACCGAGAATCCCTGATACACATCAGGGATTCCCCTGAAGTTCAAACTACACCGAAGATGCCATAAATCTTGTACCAACAAAGTCATCTGCTAATGAGACAAATGTAGGATAAACTGCACCTTACCGTAAGTCCTTCAATTTCAACTACCATACAGAGTGTCCCGATGGAGTCAATTGGCTCCAACTCCTTAAATATCGATAACACCAATGACTCAAATAACCCTAGATCCCCAATGGCGTCGATCGACTCCCCGAAAGGTGAAAGAATTCCTACAGAGATAGGTTGGGTGTCGATAGAAACACAAGCGCCTAATCCCTTGAGAAAAATTATACAGGTATATAGTGATGACGAAAGTCTGGAGCCATCTCATGGCTCCTCGGTACGTGTCCAAGAGGAGGAAAGCCCCCCAAGAAAACTGCTTCCCCTGATCCCGAGGCCCAAGACAATCAGGTCTTACAAAAGGAAACAGGGTCCGAAGGTGGCCTCGACATAAGGGAGTCCCATGAACAGGAAGCAAAAAAAAGTCTGAGTGACGAACTTCCACAGAAGGAAATCAACAGTTCTACAACCAACGAGAGGGTAAGCAATGAGCCTATACCTGACACCTCTATTCTACCCAACACTCAAATCCCCGATGAGTGACAAATAGAGGTTGGATCTACAAAGTAGAGCAAGGAAGTTCGAGAGGCCGCTCTTGAACAAATATACACCGCAGGTAGCCTGAGAAACAGTCTCACATGGGGCGATCAACAGATACCAGAGACGGTAGATGAGGTAGCAGATATCTATGTGATATCCTACGATCAAAAGAGGAAGGACATCGTTCAAAAGACTGCTAAGAAGAGAAGGATCACTTTATATCAATCCATCTTGGTTACCACAGAGGAGAACTTAATTAACACCACATATGCTCGCACGTCTGAACTAATCGGCGTGGGAAAATCCCTCTCAGATTCTGCCCAGGATAGAGCTAAGAGGGATGAAAAGGAACTAGTTGACACTCTGAAAGAGCTCGAGCATCTGCGTCATCTTGTCGAATACTATAAGAGAGCTACACAGACCGTTGATTATCTGAAGGGTGAGTTCAACAGAGTTTATGTTGATTTCAAGAAGGAGAGGCACATGTTAATAGAAAACATAGTCGAGTTCCAGGAGGATACTCTCATGGTGCTCGTGACATGCAAAGAGATGGAAAGGTGGCACGAAAAGACACAACAAGTGGTAGAGAGACTCAAATAAATTGAGGCAGTCCAACAGGGTCGAGAAAAGGAAAATCATGGCATTCGGCTGGTTGGAAAAAGTAGTCTCGACCGCATGAATAAATCCGTCGAATACTGGGCGAAGATGACCCAGGACCCACACCGAGAAATTCAAGAGCAATGGGCCAAATACCAGAAACACTGGGGTAAAATTAATAAAGTGATGAAAGATATAGGTCTCCCCGAATTTGGCACCCCCAGTGAATTTACTAACCTGAGTGAGGTGGTCAAGTTGTACATTGAACAAGACTCGCTATGGACCAAAGAATGCGCGAAGATAGCCGATGTGAAGCCAGGAGAAGTGCAATGATTCGCGAAACAATCGATTAGAGCTCGAACTATGTTGCAACTACTAAACGTCTGTTTGGTAAAGTATCGAATGCATGTAGTAGATATCAGAGGAGTATATGCAACCCCAATGGAACAACACAGTTTCCCATGGGCCCAAACCTATGAAGATCTGTTTATCAGCTGGTATGAATATGAAGAAAGTCATCTATTTCAAGAAATATCCCAGATGAAATGTTAAATAAACTACTGGATGACCACACTACGTGGCGAGTTTTGTTTGGTTTAAGTTGTACTTAGCCATTAATTTCGGTTGAATTTTATATTATAAATAGGGACATTGACCAGTTAGTCAAGGGTCAATGGTTGTTGTAAGAACTATTTCTTTTTGGGTTGTTGATAATTATTTTGAGACTACTATGAATTGAGAAGTCCTTTTGTACCAAAGACAAGCTATTTTCATCAGATGTATGTGATTGGAGTTGGAGAAGAATTACTTCCTATCCTGTTCCATGAATGATGCAGTAAATGAGTAAGAGAAATTGATTATGTTGTCAAGTTATCTGGTGCAATGTTTTAATGTTCTTTGCTTAATGATGAAGATAAATCATTGTGTTGTTATGTGATGAATGTTATGGTAGATGAATTATTTTTCTTACCGTGATCTTGATTACATATGTGTTTTCGTTCTATTAATTAGTTTTTCTCAAACAGTAATTCGATGTTCATTTGGTTAATGTATTAGTACTAGGCCCTTTGGCATAGAATCACTGCCTGCATGTTTGAGCAACGGGTTATCCCAAGCTCAACCTCTTCTCAGTAGTTTAAACTCAATCCCGTTACTTGCCAAGTTGGCTTATGCTGGCTTGCATCTCTCAAAATAGTCCCACTCAAGAGAAAATACAAAAAAGAACGGTCCTACCTGAAGGGAGAACCTTCACAAGAAAACACAAAGCCCGTCAATAAATTGGCTGGATCGCAAGATCTGGAGAACCATTCCATCTCAAACGCTACAGAGTCTAATTGGGCCTCGGTGGCGGGTTTGATTCTTTCTGTTGAATCAAGGGATTTAAGACCCATCAACAAGTTACACATGCATTTTTGATGGCCAGTCCACACTCTTTAAAGTGTCTCTCAAACTTTATCTATGATAATATGTTCTCCTCCCTGAGTTGAATAATTATGTCTTGAGCCTCCCTCAATTGCTTGTTGAGCCACTTGATGATTTTATCACCCTCTCCAAGTGAAGTGTGAATCTTTTCAACTGATACAGGCTGACCTTGTGCATGTGTTTCCTCTGCAAAGTTGTATTCTGAACTTATCCTTCTAGTTGAGGATATTGTTAAAGGGGTTGTAAGCTTAGGGAAATCCACATTTTTATGACTTTGCCTGATCTCTTTCTCTTTAAAACATTCTTGAACCTTTGAGACTGATTCCTTCTTTGAATCTATTTCATCCTGTGGTGTTTAAATATTATAAATGCTCTCAGCCAATTTCCTCTTCATCTCCATGTTATCATGAAAGGACTGAGCTATGACATATTGAGCTTCTTTAAGTTGATATTGTAACTCTCTGATTACTTTGTCTTTCTTTCCTGACTGCATATTATCTTTATCCACTTCTTGAGTTGAGTGTTCAACAGACTATGTATGCAAGACAGGTACAGGTACTCTTTTAGCAAATGACTTTGTGATTGGACTACTCAGTCTCAGTGTTTCATCCACCTCATCAAGAAAGTGTAGCTTTCTAACCTTCTTCTTAGCTCGATGGCTTGGTGAAGAATCTTCAATTTCCTTTAGGTTCTCTTGCCAGTTATCTCTCTCATGGTTCAAGACTCACACATTAAGACTTCTAATGTTCATTGGTTATCTAATATTTGGATTTCTCATGGGAATATATATCTTGGTGTGTTTCACTTTTATGTTATTTTGTTGAATTGGACCAAGTTACATCAACAAAACACATTTAAACTTGCTCATAACACTTAAATGATTTTCACTTTTAAATTGAATTAACTAAAGCCTAAATATTCTACAGTTACATGGTTTAGTTGATCCTTTTAGGGATACCCCTAGGCTTACACAATGATTGAGTTTAGTTGATCCTTTTAGGAATACCCCTAGGCTAGGAACCATTTCTTAAGTCTGAAATGAAAGGCAAGACCATGAGGTGAAAATGTATGGCTTCTCTAGTAGTTTCCTTTAGGCTCTCATGCTTATGGTTTAGAATTTCCCACTTAGTGAGAGTATGAACGGTAACATGCCCCTTGAATTACTACAATGTCATCCTCGTCTAAAATATGTGTATCCTTAATCATTATATACCATCTTCTTGTAGTGGGTTTGAAGTCTTCCATAAATCATATTTAGGTATAATAAAGTGAGCATAGATGAATTCATGCAATTAACAGAAGATATTTTGTAAATTTAAAAAAATAGAAGAGAGATTGCACCCTAAAGCCATTATT
>ML802331.1:0-19891 GCA_009831015.1 Picea engelmannii
TTATGGTTTAACGTCAATTGCACTTGAAGAAGAACGAAAGAGATTTTTTTTCCTTCTTGTTCCTTGGTGTTGAATTGTTGTATGTAACATCTGAATATCGGCACAAATGACACAAGAACCAGACCCAGACATACAGGACCGTGGGTCCTGTTTATTTTTTGCTTCGCCATGTAGGCGATCACTTGATATCTTTTCTTCCAGCTTCCCTTGGCAACTTAGAAATTTTTAGGGAGGGAGGCGTTACAGTCATACTCTGGTTCTGTTGTTTGTAATTAAATATTGAAACATTTCGATTTTTATAGTATACAGAGGCAAAGCACAGTACGTCAAATAGGGTCGAGATGCAGGCCTTACTTTAAGCTCTGAGGATGCCTTCTTTTCAGACACTACACTGAAAACCTACTTCAAAAACCATATAAGGACCATTCTGACTAGAGTTAACACGATCACTAATGTGGCCTACAAAGATGATCCAACTATATTTGCTTGGGAGCTTATGAATGAGCCTCGCTGCCTATCTGATCCGTCCGGAGACACATTACAGGCATGGATTGAGGAAATGGCAGTTTACGTGAAGTCCATCGATCGAAATCATTTCTGGACTAGCAGATGTCAGCATAATGATTGGATGAGGAAGAAGTGCGTTGTATTTTGGGGAGGTTTAAGAACGAAATGGTGGATATGTTGTCTGTTACAACCACAAACCAAATATCATTCTCATCATCACCCGCTACATTAGCAAGAAAACACCCAGGCTATTCTGAATTTCGGTTGCGACTCCTCTGACAACTGTTATTATTTACAGCCTGATGGTCTTTGCAACGCATGCTGACAAACATCAGATCTTTTAATGAAGGCGTTACCATTTACCTGGTGACCGTCAGTAATGGTGCAGGACGTGGCGGTAATGGTGAGCAAGGTTTGAATGAGGAGGTGGCCTCCTCTCTGCGCGGCGAGATGAATCCTCGGAGATTGAAAGAGTGGCAGAGGCGGCCAGAAGATTGACAATAGAATGCATTTTGAACGTTCACTGCGCCCACTACCGTCCAAATTCACCTCAAAGACCACCCGATCATGACGGTGCAGAGCCTTAGAATAGCTTCCCGACACCAAGTACTGAAGATGCCGTGGTTTAAAAAAGCAACCAACTTTCTATGGCCTTCGGCTTCTACACACAAACCTAGAAACACTGCTTCTCCCTTTCTTTGCCCGATGGAGAACGATCAATGAGATGTGGAGGATCTGCGGCAGGCCTTTTGTCGTTCAATAGAGGATATGAAGGAGGCAATGTGCTCATACATAGAGATATTCCGCTGCCCTATGTCTGTAATCCTTATACAGGAAAGTTCCTCCAACTTTCTGGCATGTTAGGCACAACATGGATACAACTCAGATACATCACAGAAGATACTAATGGCGCCTGCAAGGCGGTGGTGAAAGAAAAAATGAACGATACAAAGATCGTTGTGAATAGATTGCATCGGACGAGAATGTGGTTCAGTTCCACAATGCATTTGAAGATGATAGTTATGTTTACATTGTAATGGAGTTATGTGAGGGTGGAGAGCTCCTTGATCGCATATTGGACAAGAAGGACAGTCGTTACTGTGAAATTGATGCAGCTAAAATTGTACGAGAAATGCTGCTGAGTGTCATTTACACGGCATTGTACATCGGGATATGAAACCCGAGAACATTGCAATCGCAAAGTCAGGAATCATCAAACAAGAGATGCCCAGTAGTACTTGGAGGTACATTTGAACCACATATTGAGTAAATTCTTCGCAATAGAGTAGCACCAATAATATCATCATTTGGTCCGGGGATTCATAGCACAATTACCAAATTGGATTCTACACAAAGTCAACCTTGCCAATATGCTGATATGAATGATCCAAACACAATTATTGAATTGTTTGGTGTGAGGCTTCGTATGCTTGGATACCACCAACTCCAGAATGCAGTTACAGCCATATGCACTACTCTCTGTCTACGCGGGCAAGGTTGGAGAATATCAAATGATTCAATTCGTGTTGGACTAGAGGGTACATATCTATTTGGAAGATGTCAGTTTGTGACACCAGCACAAGCTAAGATGCTTGGTGTAGATGGAGCAACCATTATTCTTGATGAAGCGCACACAGAAGCATCTGCCAAAGCTTTAACAAGCACAATCAAGATGGCGTATCCAGACAAACCCTTGGCATTTGTGGTAGCTATGGCAAATGATAAAAACCATTCAGCTTTCGCTCATCAACTTCTTTCAGGTGCACTGCCAAAGGTGGCCATCGTTACCGAAGTTAGTGTGGCTGGAGGCAACTCACGTACAACAACAACTGCTTCTTTGTCTAAAATTTGGACAGAAATAGCAGGGGAACGCAATTTGTCAGTTATAGATTGGATTGAAATTCAAAACCACTCTTCAACTATAAACTGTAGCGATCAGAATTTACAAAGCTCATTTACAGATCAACCGGGGTTACTAGTGGCTAAAGAAACTGAGTTTGTGGAACATGCTTTAAAGAAGGCTAGAAAATTGTTGGAACTTGTGAGCAATCAATCTAGTGGCATTATATGTGTTACTGGGTCATTGCATGTAGTATCCACTGTTATTTCTTGTTTACACGACTAACCAGGCTATGCCTAGTTACCGCGTTTTGGTTCAGTTCTTGGTTTTAGCGGATCAGAGTTAAAATACTTTCACCCTTATCTTCATCCACATCTGTATGACTATTCTATTATCAATACCCCACTTGTCAGGTGATTGGTAACGGTTCCAGGAGGTGGCAGATGCGCTTGGCAGTTGCAGAATGCCATGAAGAGGAAACGCTTCAGATTCCCGGAATACCAAGAGTTTTATTGCTTCTGTTTAAAAGACTGATAGATGTAACATTAGAGGGGGGGCGCATGAGCGCAGGACTGGGAGAAAAATATCTATCAAGAGAGATTCATTGTAATTGCTGAGTTATTGTGTAAGCCATTATTGGAGTAATACAAAAGATGTTTACTCGCGACTGTGAGATTCATCACGGTCGATTTATTTCAACAAGTTCTTCTTCTTTTCTGCTGTGTTAAAATCTGTTTGGATTGCATTTATGCATTCCTTACTCGCAGTTGATATTGTTATTACCATAGCCTTATGTCTTCCTTAATCCATTACGATTGTATTACATTTTGTTTTCCTCTAACAGATGGGCTTCGTTACACTTTAGTATGACCACTATTGTAACGAAAGGATTTGGGTTTTCTGCAATTGTTTATTGCCTTTCCTCTGCACCAGCTATCAGCTGTGTAAGACCAATCTGCATTTTCAGATTTCTGCATGTATCCTTTGCTACGTCGGCCTTTCCTTTTTCTTTCCCCTACCGCATCATGATTTATCAAAGCGCTGAAAGATAGACTTACTTTGCCTCATTTTCCGCAAGCTATTCCATCTCTGCTATTGTCTCTTTTTCTCGGTTTTCATTTGACTCCATGCCCAATGGACCTTTTCCCCTGGTTTAACACCCAAACTCCAAAAATCTAAGACCATCATCTACCCATAAATCTGCCCACCTTTTTCATGCTACTTAAATTCCTATTGTGACACTGTTCGAGAGATCCCTCTTGGGTTGGAAGGGGCAGCTCCCAATCCAAAGTGGTTTGAGGTTGCCTCGAGATTGATTTGCTACAGCCCATCTCAGTTCTGAGTGTTAACAGAAACCTTTAAAGGCTACACTATTCTTCTTAGACCTCCAACTGTATCATCCAAACCACACCTTTTCTCCCCGTTTACATCAATGTCAAAGAAAACATGCTGCCCCTGAGATGTTGGATTACTTTTCAGAGGTATCATAGATTCAACCAACACATACTCCCCCTAAAATATAAGCTATTTTAACTTGATTATAGGGTCACGCCCAAATTCTGGTGTAGATACTCAAACTGAGTTTTTTCAAGCATTTTAGTGAAGATATCAACTATCTGCTCTATAGAAGGAATATAATTTAGCTGAACAACTCTGTTTGTAACATGCTCTTTGAGAAAATGATATTTTATTGGTATATGCTTAGTCTTTGCATGTAGAACAAGATTCTTGGAGACACTAATGGCACTGGTGTTATCACAATGAAGTGGAATTGGATCAGTATAATTTACCTTCAAATCTGCAAGAGTTTTTATCATCCATAAGATCTGAGTGCAACAAGTAGAAAAAATAATGTACTCTGCCTCTGTAGTTGATAAAGAAATATATCCCTGCTTCTTACTAAGCCATGCTACTAATGAATCACCTAAGAAGAATGCACCTCCACTGGTGCTCTTTCTCTCATCCAAACAGTTTTCCCAATCAACATCTGAATATGCAGTTAATTGAAAATTATGATTTCTAGGATACCAAAGACCATAAGTCATTTTACCCATCAAATATTTGTATATCCTCTTGACAAATGCTAAATGAATTTTTTTAGGAGCAGACTGATAATGACCTACCATTCCAATGACTTGCATTATATCAGGACGAGATGTTGTGATGCACAAAAGACTGCCTATGATTGATTGATATGTTCTTTGATCAACATTAGGTGAAATATCATCTTTACTAAGCTTGCAACCAACCACCATAGTTGTGCTCATAGGTGTAGAATTTTCCATCTCAAAACCTTTTTTACATCTCTTTCAAATACTTTTCTTGAAAGATAAATATCCTTGCAGAACTCTGATTGATTCGTAAACAAATAAAATATGACGGTTCTCCTATCATGAACATCTCAAACTCAATCTACATTAAATTAACAAACCACTGAATTGAAGGGTCATTAGTGCATCCAAAAATAATGTCATCTACATAAACCAAAAGAGCTAATAAATCATCACCTTTAGACTCGATGTATAGATTATTGTCAACAATACCTTTCTTGAACCCTTTGTCCAGTAGAAATTTGTCTAGTCTATAATACCAGGCTTGTGGTTCCTATTTTAGTCCATATAATTCCTTTCTCAACTTACAGACATAGTCAGGATTATCTGTCTATTAAAATCCTTTAGGTTGCTCCACATATACATCTTCTTCTAGATATCAATTAAGAAATGTTGACTTAACATCCATTTGATATACTTTAAAGTTCTTATGACATGCATAGGCAAGAAACATTTCGATGGCTTCCAATCTTTCCACTAGTGCAAAGGTTTCATCAAAATTCCATCCTTCAACTTGTGCATACCCCTTACAGACCAATCTGGCTTTATTCCTAACAATTTTTCCTTGTTCATTCATTTTTTTCTTGAACACCCATTTGGAGCCAATTACATTCTTATCTGCAGGTCTAGGAACAAGCTCCCAAGTATTGTTCTTCTCAATATGATCCAGTTCCTCATTCATTCATTTTAACCAATTTACATCTTTATTGGCTTCATTAAAATTCTTGGGTTCCACCATGGATATGAAGGCTATATGTGATTGCTCAGTGTCTTTGATTATCCTTCTCCTAGTTTGTATACCTTTGTCTTTCTCACCAATTATCTGACTTGAAGGATGATTCTTTTGAGTAATTATGGAGGAAGGATTTGATGATGTTTGCTGATTTGAGTCTACCTGAGTATTTGTATCTTCATATGACTTAGACTCTTCTTTTTCTAATTCTTGGACTTGTTCGTCTTCATCTTCAACCATTTCCTCTGTAGTAGACTCAATATTTCTCACCTCTCTTACTGGGACTCCTTCATCAACCTTTAAATCAATGCAATCAACTAATTTATACAATCTTTTATTAAGGCATCTATATCCTTTACTATTGGTATCATATCCTAAGAAGATGCCTTCATCAACCCTCTCATCATACTTGCCAAGGTTTTCATTATTATTCTTTATGTATCACTTACTCCCAAAGATTTTGAAGTGTTTGATTGAAGCAGGTCTTCCATACCACAGTTCATAAGGTGTCTTGTCACTGTGTGGTCTGAGGTGGGATTTGTTAAGAATATGGACTGATGTGTGTATTTCTTCTATCCAGTAGGTTTGGCCAATGTTCTTCTCATTCATCATTGACCTGGCCATTTTTTGAACTGTACTGTTTTGCCTCTCAACTACTCCATTTTGTTGTGGAGTTCCTAGGATTGTGTATTCTCTCTTGATCCCATGTTTATCAAAGAATTCCTTGAAATCAATTGACATAAGTTATCCTCCTATGTCTGTTCTTACTGCCTTTAACCTGTTGTCTGTTTGATTCTCAGTTAAAGCCTTAAATATTTTAAATTTCTCAAATGCTTCAACTTTTTCTTTGAGAAAAACAACCCAAGTGAGTCTGGAGTAATCATCAATGATCAACATGAAGTATTTTTCCTTCCCCGTGCCTTCCTGTCTTGATGGTCCAAATAAATCCATATGAACTAATTGGAGTGGTTTCTCTGTTGAAGTAGAGCTCTTGGATTTAAACTGTGTCTTGGTTAGCTTTCCTACTTGGCAGAGTTTACACACATAATATTGTGGCTTTGATATTCTTGGAAGATCTTTTACTGCCTCAAGATTTTTGAGCTTGATTAAGTGGTCAAAGTTTATATGTCCAAGTCTCCTATTCCATAACCATATTTCATCATGTTTTCTTAGATGGCACTCTTATATATCTTCTTTCAACATATATACATTATTATCTGTCCTTATGCCTTTAGCCACCACTTGTCCTGAGTTTACAAACTTTATCTTACAATATTTGGAAGTGAACACCACTTCACATCCTTTGTCACACATTTGACTTACACTGGGAAAATTATGTTTCAGCCCATCTACAAGCAGAACATCCTGGGATTTTCCTTTACCATTACTCAAACTTACCATCCCTTTACCCTTGATTTTACCTAGTTCATCATTTCCAAAGGTCACATTTCCTATTTTTTTTTTACTTATAGACATAAACTTATCATTGTCTCCAATCATGTGCTTGGAACATCCACTGTCTATATACCGAGGGTCTTTTTGTTTTGAGATGAAAGTACTAGACCACATTTTTCACTATCTTTCTTTTTCCATGTGCTGACATTTCTAGCTAAGGGTTTTATCCTTGGATTTGCTTTGTAATTCTTCAGATGGAAGTTTGCAGCTTTATGGTCGAAGTTATGAAAGTTATAGCATTCGAGCTCATTGTTCAATAGGTCAAATCGATTGGTGCAACTTTGTCTACTCATTGGCCATTTAGTTCTATGTTGCAAAGATTGTTTATTTCTTGATCTCCTCAGTTGCATGTGTCTAAACTTAATTTGACAATTTGCAATCTTATGACCAAAACTAGAGAAGTAAAAACTGTAGCCATGGAAGAAATTTTGGTACCTAAAGGGTGGCCTTCTTCTTGGAATTTGTTGCTCCATCTTCTGATATATTTGTTTTTTATCAAAGATCATCTTGTCTTTATTAGATTTTGGTGGCATAGTACTCACATGTTCTGATTGTCTGCTAACTTTGAACTTGATCATCTTTACTGACTATTTGTTTTCTGGTTGTTTTCTGCTTGAACCACTTACATAGCCTAAAACAGTCTTCAAAAAAGGATATCTTTGTTTGCTCAGAATGTCATTTAGTTCTTCCGAGGCTTTAATGCTTGGAATATTTTGGAGATACAATGCTTTAAACTTCTCCATCTCTTTTCTGGTTTTTACTACCTCTTCTTCCAAGGCTTCACATCTTGTATTCTTCTTTGATAACTGTTGTTTCAGAATGTCTTGTATTTTCTTTGCCTCTTATAATTCCACTTTTAGTAGGTAAAAGTCTTCATCAGGTTTTTTACTGTCTTTCTCGAACTGTATCAACAATTGTTTTTTCTTTTTCTTCTTAAATCTTAGTCTAGAAATTTCTTCTAGAGCACTGATCAGTTCTCCTTCCAAGTCAAGAAAAAATTATTCATCATTAACATCACTTCTTGTTCTTTTATTATGATAATACTCTTTGGCCATAAGCATAAATTCATTAACCTTATCTTCACAAGTAGAATCACTATCCGTGTCTCCTGAAGAGTCATCATTGTTTATGCACAAAATTTTCTTTTTACCAAATATCTTAGATGTGTACTTCATTTCACCTTTAGCGTTCTAGTCCTTCTTCTTGTGTGGACACTTAGATGCAAAGTGACCTATCTTTCCACAGTTAAAACATTTGAAGGGAAACTTGCCTTGGTACTTGCCTGATCATTTCTTTAGTCTTCTCTCAATTTTTTCTTCAATTTCATTAGGCTCAGAATCCTCATTCTTATCTAATTTAAATGATGTTTCTCTAGAGGTGGGTTTATCTTTACCTATCCTCATTTCACAAGCAGTCAGATTTCCTAGGAGTTGGTCAATAAACAAAATTTTAATATCATTCAGTTCTTCTATTGAAAAAACTTTTGGATTAAATCTATCAGGGAGAGGTCTTAAAATATTCTTAACTAAAAATGCGTCTTCAATATTCTCACCAAGACCCTTCATGGAATTTACAAGCTCTTCAACTCTTAAAAAATATTTACTAATTGTTTCATCCTCATTCATCTTTAGTTGTTCAAATTTAAATCTATATGACTAAAGTTTGGCACCTTTTACTTTCTCATTTCCTTCATAACTACTAATAAGTTTATCCCACATCTCTTTGGAAGAGTCAAGATGAATCACCTTTACAAAATCAGCTTCAACAAGCTCACTCAAGATAACATTCATTTCCTTTGAATTGAAGCTAAATTCTAGCTTATCATCTTTGGAATCTAGAACAACAGGTTTTGTATATCCAGACTCTACTACATCCCACACATCAACACTTAAGGCCATAATGTATGTTCTCATTCTAACTTTCCAAAAAGAAAAACTTGTTCCATCAAATAGAGGAGGCTTATTGGTTGAAGTTCCTTCATGACTAGTCATTTTTAAGCTTATTGATCTACCTTTAAAGAAAAAGAACCCCCTCTGATACCAATTGTTGAAATTACTAAGACAACTGAGAGGGGGGGCTAAATCAATTGTTACTATTCTTAAACAATTTTTGTACCTATTGAAATATTATTAATCTTCTCCAAGTGATCATAAAAATTATGCAAGACATGGACAACAAAAATAATAGACATCAATCACACATATGGTATACACAGAGACATATATTAAAGAGGAAACCCATAAAGGGAGAAAACCTCTTATTTTTAGAATGATAGATAGTCTTTTATGTTCTGTTGTTACACATCTTTTTGGTCACTCTGGTAGTGTTTCTACAATGTTGTATCCAGGCTCCCAACAAGGACATTTTGCCTGAGAAAGATGACTGTTGTCTTCCTCCAGAAAACACATTTTTTAAAGTGAGTTCATAGGCTGCCTATGTATTAGGGTGCAAGAATTCCTTATTCTCACAGGCCACCCACAGCTAGGGTGTGAACTATTTGCAGGCTGCTCTATAGGCAGGGTGCGAACCTGTTTTTAAGCTTGGAGAAAAGAAGAAGTCTCGAGGGTTCTAGAAGGGAATCTTCTAGAGGATGAGTTGGCATTCATATGGTTGGCATCCTACTGACTTCTATGATTTGGTGGGATCATCCTCATCCATGTAACCATCTCTCCTTCTCTTATATATTGAAAGGTTTCTCATGGAAAAGGTTAAGCAAGATTGAATGAAGAATTGGTGAAAGGATTGTGTGAGGAATTATTCTTGGATAAGAGCTTGGAGATCTCATTTGACCTATCAAGTTGGGCTAGATCTTCTTCATACGATCGTAGAAAAAGTGTGTGTTGGAACCAAGGGCCACCGAAAGGAAGTTTGCAACATCAAGGCGATCAGGTTGTAATCTTCTATTTCCATATAATATGATATAAAGGCATGTCCCTTTCCCATAAAATCATTATCATTTTATTGTGTAATTCCTTGATCATATGCATACGTTGACTTTTGAATATACTTTGTTATCTTCACTTTGGTTGGTTTGTGCTATCTTGGAATTGATTGCTTGAGAGCACCGGAGCGAAGCGGGAACAACAGAGACCTAAGGAAGCGATCTAAAGGTATGTTACTTGTTCCTCTCTGCTAATAGATTCAATGGTCACAAATTAGGGAAAGAGTAGTGTCTTGTCTTGTTTTGTTCTAGATCCAGGTGGATCTAGGGAGATCTGTTAGTGTCCGCACCTACTGATTTTTCCCATAACATCTGTACATAATCAATCTTTGAGTACCAACTCGAAATGATGCTACAACCTCTGTTTTACAAGCTGCTACTTGTTGGGAGCACCAACTCTCTAGTTTCTCTAGAACCCACTAGAAGGAAGCACCAACTTCCCGAGTGTTCCAACACCAACTAGATGGAAGCACCAACTTCCAGTGACATAGGAACCAACCTATATAACAGATAACAATGGTTCTCCCTTACACCACTCTACCACCCTGGTTTTTCTCACTGCAACTAGATGGAAGCTACAACTCCATCTGTTCAATCACCCACTTGAAACTCCGAGGACAACGGTCCTCCCTAGCACCACCCTACCACCTTGTTTTCTAAAAAATTTCTTGAATAATACTTTACAACAATACAAACATTTCAACGCTTACCACTTCATCTCTATTCTGCAATTTTTGTCTTCTTCTGTCTATTCATGCTTGGCTTCACTTGCTGTCTCTTTCCATTTGTTTTTCCCCTATTCTTCTCATGATCTTAAGTTCTCGTACAGTATGTTGTTTACACCATTTATTTTCTATCCAGATTATGTTCTTCATCTATGCATTTTCTCCCTCAGTTCATGCCGTGACATTCATTAATTACAGTTCAACTACTTTTACAGAGAAACAATAGCCTACCTCTGTCACAACATCTTTATTTTATTCATGCCCTCATCATCCATTACTCTCCAAATATCCAACACCCATGTCGAGAATATCAGAATGCTCAAGAGACATGATTCCAACACCCCATAACAATGATTCCGTTAGTGTAACTGAATTGTAATTGATCAAGAAACCATGAAGTGAAAAAACAACCCTTCAATCAGATTCAGTTTGATCAGCGCCATTGGATTATACACGCAGAGGCCTTTTTGAATTTTCAATGCATAACCTTCGATGTGGAGCCTGGCAGTGCTAGATCCTTCCCCTATCTTCCATTGTTGTGAACTTGGGCGATGATCTCATGTGACCATGCAATTGCGGGTGCGACCAAAGGTGGTTTGAGATCAAACTGCATTTCTCCCCGCAATTTACCTCGAGCCTCCACGTGTCCTTTATTCAAAACCGTGGTTTCGATTGCGACCCGCCCTTAACTTTTTAAAGCCCGTGCACCTTCAATCCTCATAATGCGATGGAACCATCAATCTCACGATATTTGATGGTGCTCATGAACTACTGGTTTAGATTTGTTCTTTCATGATCTGCCGATCGGATCTAACCTCCCTAAATCAACCGCTGTGATTTATTTCGTGATCCAGGCTTCAGGAGTTTCAAATATCAAACCCTTATTTCTTTCGTACGCCAATCTTCTGGAGTTGATGATCTGTAGACACCTATCCTTCTCAATCGACATCTCTGCCTCGACTTCGAGAATTTGAATTTTCAACCAGATCAATGGTTCTATGTACCCTTTCTCGATCAATGGTCGAGATCTCCTTCTGGTCTTCAGACTTTTGAAATCTCAAATCTCAAACTGATGCTCTGGATCAGATGACCCAGATTCACTTCAGACAATCTAATGCTTGAGATATTCTTCGGACTATCTGATGACTGTGATCTTCTTCGGATGATCCGACGACCGAGAATGTATTTCGGTTCTCTAACTCTCTGGACTTTGGGGATTTCAAATCTAAACTAATGCTTTGGATCAGATGGCCCAGATTCACTTCGGATGATCTGACTCTTGAGATCTTCTTCAAATGATCTGAAGGATACGATCTTATTCGGATCATCCGATGGTTGAGAATGTATTTCGGCTCTCTGGGCTTCAGGTATTTCAGTTCTCAACTTGAAATTCTTGAAGTGATATTTTTCCAAAGCGTAACCTCCACATAACTTTAGAACTGAAACAAGTGATGTTCATTTGATAAAGATCTTAGATTAACAGCTCGATCTGTCTACGATGAAACTTTGATTTGGATTAAATCCAACAACTCTCCATATTTTCTTATCCTATCCTTCCATTTAATTCGATCCAATGGGTGACAAAAATTCGGGTGATCGAGATCTCAAATCTCAACCCTTGCTTATCTTGTCCTTCCACTTAAGGTGATCTGACGGATGATGGATATTCGAGTGATCAAGATCTCATATCTCAGCCCTTTCTTATCCTGTCCTTGCACTTAAGGTAATCCGACGACTGACAGATATTTGGATAATCGACTTCTCAATCGTTTTCCCCTGCTTATCATATCCTTCCACTTAAAGTGATCCAACGGTCATCGCATTCTATCCAGATCCGATGGTCCTTATTCATTTCAGATTTTGGGCTTCGGGTAATTCGACTTTCAAGTTGCCAATTCTTTCGAAGTGAGATTCCCAAACAATAACCTCCTCGTATGTTTTGACATGAACCAAATGTTGTTCATCGATCATGTTCTTAGATCGATGGCTCGATCTATATTCGATGCTTCTCTTCTAGCTTATCCTGTCCTTCCACTTAAAAGTGATCCAATGACTATCGGGTATTCAGGTATTCGAATTCTCAATGGTCTTGGTTTGTCCTGTGGAGATTTTGTTCCTAATCACGTTTCTATGCTGCGATTTTTGTTCACAGCTTTGATCTTCTCATACTGTTCACTTCTCCTCCTGAGCTTATTATTTTCATGTTTTCCATCGTCATTGTTGTTCTTTCCATCAATGAAAAGAACACTCTTCCTGTAAAAACATGCCAACACTAGTTGTGTCATAATTCGTTTATTGTCTTCCTCACATTTTATTGGTCATTTCTTGAGTTAGTGGGAATACCAAGGTTTTATGGCATTGATGACTTAGTGTTTTAATGGGATTTTAATGTAATTATGAGTTACAGAGAGATGAAGTGTGTTTAATGACCTCCTTCGTGAGCACTATATTAGGTTGTGGTTGGGTTGATTAAAATATATCTTATGGTAGAACTCATTCCTCAATGTATTTGAGGTTATGGAGTGCATGAAAACTAAGAAGCTTAGGGATGTTTTTCTCTGTTTGTCTTCCATGGGCACTATTATCACTCTGTAAATTCCCAGAGTTTTTTGTGAGGTAAGAATAAATATATCAGAGGTAACCTTAACCAACCACTTCGAAACTGGGAGCTAGCCCTACCAGTTTCAGAGAGGGATCTCTCTGTAAGTTTTAGATTTGTTTGGATTTTCCAGATTTTAGGCTAGTTAAAAAAGAATATAACCGGGTTGTTTGTATTGTTTTTAAATGAAATGGATGAATATCACTTATGCTTCCATTGGGCTATGGGGTCCGTTTTAAAAGGATGGGGGTCAAAGACAATTTTTATAATATTCATTTTACAGGGCAAGATAGTGCAAATCTTGGATTCTTTAGGAATAAAAATGATGTATTGCTGAAAAAGGTGAGATATCAGTTAGAACAAAAAAGAATTTAAGAATTTATTTGTTGTAACATCAGAAAGAAAACATTTAAAACTGTAAAAGATTAGGAACATAGTATATAGTGGCAAATTCTGCAACTTCAACTTCTTTTAAAAATTAGATAAGCAAAACAATATGATAATTGAGAAAGAAAAAACTTTTTTACTGAGACAGAGAAAACTTCACCAACAACTAACACGCAGGAATCTTGTGAAATGTCTCTTTGTATTACTAGAATAACCTTTTGATACAAATTACAGAGATCACAACTTTCTTGGGCATAAAGATCAACCCTCAATACTTCTAAGTTTGAAATATTTATAATCAAATTTACAAAGGACCATGTCATTAATGATCAGGACGTGGAAGACTCTGAGTCTAAATAACTAGCTAACAAAATGAATAAATGTAGTAACTGATGATGATGTGTCGAATATCTCATGCTTTTGGGGAAGACCATTGGTGAGACATTCAGATGAGTTTGACTGTGCTGGACATTGAGTTGGACGAGACCTTTACATTTACTCAATCAATTTATACAGCTCATCCCATCTTTGTGTGCTTGGGATGGTAACTTTCAATAGCCGATGGTAGATTTCATCCATGTCAGTGTACTTAGAAAAAGTCGGCTTGGTGAGGAAAATGTACTTGATTTCGTGCTGTATGCTGAAGTCAAGATGCAAATTCTCCAAGAATGCTTTGCCCGTGATGTTGCCCTGTATCCTTGAAAACTTGGAACTATCTTTTCCCATGGTGGCAATATTTTGCTTATAATCAGATAAAGTCATCAATTTATCATTTAGGACAAGTAGGCGATGGAGGCCCTTTTTCTGTAAGGCTTCAAGCTTGTTAACAAATCTCTGAACTCCAATTTCCATGCTCTGAGCTTTCTCCTCCAACTGCAACATTAATCATATTTTGGTCAACACTCTTTTTACTTCGAGGATAGTCTCTGTTCTGTCTTCAACTTTCAGTTCTTCAAGCTCTTCCTAGGTTTTTGAATTCAGAAACTTGATGATCTCGTTAGCTGCCAAGGGCATTTCATTCAGATCTCTTCTTATCCTGTCAATGGCCTACCTTCTCTTTAGCACTAGATCATGTTGTTCAAACATGATTTGTACCATGGGCCAAATCTCATTTATGGAATTGGAGATGTCTGTCCAGATATTTTCCTTAGCCTCTGCTAATGTCTTTCCCACCATTGTTTGTTTGTAGAGCTGTTGTATTTCCTGCTTAAGCTTATCTGATGCTTGTCTCTCAACATTATATCTTTTTTGGAAGGAAGACTTGAGTTCCTGGAGACTTTCAACCTCCATTTTCAGCCTATTGATCTCTGTTCCTTGCAGATTCATCTCTTCCATGGACTTTGCTAGCTCCATAGTCTTTTCCAATGCTGTCAATGGAGTTGCTGATGGAATTTCTACTGTAGTGGTCATTGGCACAGTTGTTGTACTGAATTTTTCTAGGGGAACTGCACTCAATGGAATAACTTCCATTGGGGTTGATTGCTCCTTTTCTTTCAATAAACTTTCCAATTCTACCTCCATTTCCTTTATCTGTGCATTCTGCTGCATGATTAGCTTCAAATATTCCTCTTTCTCATCTTCTACCTCAACGATTTCTTTAGCTTGTGAATCCTCTGTTGGTGGGAATTTTCTCTTCAGCGGAGAAAATGGACATGAAACCTAGGATAGGCTCATCCACCCATTCATCTGAGAAGTAACCGAGAAAACAACACAATGTCGAGATAAGCTTAATTCCCTTTTCGGAAAATATGGAGGAATGATAGGGAGGATTCTTCTTAAGGAACTGGGCACCTTGTGGGAGGAACAACTCAAAGATTTGTGCTCTCTAGGGAAAAGATAGGTTCTGATACATTTCTGTCAGAATTTCAATTGTGAGGGGAGAACGGGGTTCGGCTCTGGGAACTTGCATCATTTGATAGATGGCCTCGGGTGTAATAAGGAAAAAGGTATCTTCAAACGAATACACTATGGCTCTCTGATCAGGGAGGTAGTTCGCTTGGCATTTGAGAGTGAATTCAGGAAAGTGATAGACTTGGGAAAAAAGATACAGAGGGAGACTTAACTGCCAGAGCCCAATTTCATTGCTCTGATCGATGAAGGTGTCTTTAAACCACGACTGTAGCTCAACAAAGTCAAATTCAGACCTAGTTTCTGAGATTAAATAATCTTTTTCTGCTGATGGGATCTGGTTGAGATCAACAGGAGGTGGGAGAAAAGGATTTTCCTCCACATTTGACCTTTTAATTTTGGGCACCATTGATTTCCACCAGTACTTGCACACTGAGCACACATTAGTAGGAGAAATCTAAGGATGGATGACATGTTGCAGAGGCGAAGGAGAATGAGCCTCTAATAGGCATGGAGTGTGAGTACAATGCGAATGACCGAAACGGGGTTGGGATTTTGTGAACGGGTGTTCATTGGAAGAAAAAGGATAGGTCAAGTGAACGACGGGTATGTGGCCAGTAATAAATGGTTAACAGGTCCTTTAGAGCATGAGAGGGCAGGATGAAAAATGTCTGATGTGTGTATCTAGTTGACGTGCAGAATGGTGATTGGGGTATGAATGAAAAGATTTGACCTGTAATGGTTAGATGGATGGGACATGCTGACGGGGTCATGACATGGAACTTGCAAAGGGTGGTTTTGAAATGTGACATCTCAGGATGATGGTGGTGAGTTAGAAAAATGGTAGGCAGTGACTGTTTGGAGCGGGGAGGTAAGATGCAATGAGATGATGCTACGTAGGGATGGGGCCCGCCTGGACGCTGCTTAATTTCAGACCCCCCCGTTGTTAAAGGTAGAAAGTTTGGGGGGGTCCGGGATCCCTTGCTGACTGTTGATCTGAGCAAATCTAGATCAACCATTTTTTGAGCGTGTTCTTTAAACATCATGTAGGACCCCCCCCACCGTTAAAGGTAGAACGGTTCGGGGGTCTGGAATCTCCTGTGGACCGTCCATTTGAGCGTTGATGGGATGACCGTAGATATGAGCGAACACTTTAATTACCTTTTCGGACCCCCCCCCCCAATACCGTTAAAGGTCGAACGATCGGGGGGGTCCAAAAACTCATCAGAACCATAGATCTGGGCGCCGACAACTTAGTCGTAGATCTAGGCCCTATCTTTAATCTCTGGGGTGCGTTTCAATATATGAGGCCAAACTTAGGCTTATTGACCATTTTATGGGTTTTGCGCACTGCCCCCCTTTCTTTTGTCACCATGGGGTTAGAAAAAACATTTCACCATCAAAATCCTGCATTTTTCATCGATCATCTTACACATTTTATTGAAGAGAAACTAACTAACCTATGTTATAACCTACTCCTTTGCACCTTTAGCCCAAATTAAACTTTTGGGCTAAGAAAATACTCTACCCTGGGGTTATTTGACCAAGATTAGACTGTTTGATCAAATTTATTCACTAGATAACCTAAATTACTCGGCTAAGATTAGACAGTATAGCCAAGCTTATTCACTAATCCTAAATACTTTTAAAAGAATTGGCCATGTTTACACTGTATGGATCAAGTCATTATCAATTCATGGGGCTTTATCCTTTTTCTTTTATGCCCTCTTTTTGTTTTTCTCATTTCTTTTCTTTTCTCTTTTCTTGTCTTTTCTTTCTTTTTTATTTTCTTTTTCTTTTGTAGAATGCAACAATATCTGCTAGTCAAAAACACTAAAGGAACAAAATTACAATCAACAGTTGATCCTATAAATTATAGGGTTATAACAGTGGCTCCACCTGGGGGTGGTATCCTCCTTGGGAGATGCCAAGAATCCTGTTTCTTGTTGTCTTGAAAAATTTCCTCTAGAGCTTCTTTTGTTATCTGACTTGCTTTATTTTGAAATTTTTGATGACATTATTAAGTGTCTTAGGGCCTTCTCTGCGGGCTTCAAACACCTGAAAAAAATCACCTACGCACAAAATACTTGTAAAAGAAACAATATATACAATGAAAGGGAATGGTGATCTTTCTACTGAGGTCGCAAGTAATGCTTCAACATCCTGCCATTTACAGGTCCCCCTGGCAGGTCTGATCCATCACTATTAGCAAGTAGAAAAGCATTATTTCCTTTGAAGGCATGAATGGTGTAAGGACCCTTCCACAAGCTATCGAACTTTCCATGTTTACCTTTATCTTCATTTCTGGAGTCCCATCTCAAAACTATATCACCCAATTCAAAGTTATCCTCTTTGGTTCTCTTGTCATAAATCTTTTTTATATTTTCCTGGATCACTTGAGTTCTGTTGTAAACTTCTTCTCTGGATTGCATTAGGTGGATCATTTTATTTATCCTTTGCTGGACATCATTTGGTTCTTCTTGTGTTTCCTACAATAGTTTCATGACCGAAACTCCTAATGAAAGGGGAAAAACTGCCTCGATGCCATACACCCACTGGTATGGAGACATACCAATCACTCTTTTGTTGCTTATTCAGTTAGCCCAGAGTGCGAAAACCAACTTATTGTGCCATGATTTCTTGTTTTCTTGTAGTGTCTTTCTGAGAATGTTCACCAGAATTTTGTTAGAAGATTCAACTAGCCCATTTCCTTGCAGATAATAAGCCGTCGAGTGTCCCAGAGTAATATGATATTGATTACAAAAATATATGAGCCTTTTGGATCTAAAAGCCGCTGCATTGTCAGCTATGATTTTTCTGGGGCATTCAAAACGAGACAAAATGTTAGTTTATAAAAACTTGATGATGACAAAGTCAGTAGCTTGCTTGCATGGTACAACCTCGATCCACTTGGTGAAGTAGTC
Source organism: Picea engelmannii (assembly GCA_009831015.1). Lineage (NCBI taxonomy): Eukaryota > Viridiplantae > Streptophyta > Pinopsida > Pinales > Pinaceae > Picea > Picea engelmannii. Next base: position 18,290 of record ML802331.1, read on the forward strand.
TATGGCTGTGAGGATCCACTTGTGCTAGACCGAGGAGGGTGGATGTATTTCACCAATGAAGTCTAGACCCCATTGTTGGAAAGGAGATTCAACAAAAATGGGTTTCATAGGGAGTGGCATAAGCTTCCTTTTACCTTAAAAAATATGGCACTTGTGGCAAGAAGTAACCTTCTGGTGGACGTCAGCGAACAGAGTAGGCCAGTAAAAACCAACTCTCAGAATCTTGTTGCATGTGGTCTTCCAACTCAGGTGCCCACCACAGTCTCCTGCATGAAAAACTTGAAGAACTTTGTCAACTTCGTCTTTTAATAGGCAATTAAGCAAGATACCACCGGGATCTTTCCAATAGAGATTTCTTTCTAAAATACAAAATTTCAATACTTTCAATTTAACAAATCTAGATTTGGTCTTAGTGAAACCTGGAGGAGCTTGTAAATTTTGGAGTACAAAAATGAGGTCTGCGTACCAAGGGGAGTTTAAGAATACCTCTTTTATGTTTGGGACGTACGCAATCGTGTGATAATGGAGAATATAGAATCTAAAGTCCTTTATGGATTTCACCAGAGTGAAGGCCTATTTATCCATTATGTTATAGTTCAAAGCAACATCTCTCAAAGATTTGTTGAAAAACGCTATGGGTTGTTCATACCCTTCACTATTTTTCTGCAATAACACAACTGCTATGGTGTGTTCAGATGCAAAGGAGAAAAGAAGAAAGTCTTTGGTATAATTTGGGCTAATCAGAACTAGGGCTTGGGTGAGAGCATGTTTCACCTGCTCGAATGACTTTTTGGACTCGGTGTTCCATTTGATTTTTGTGTCTTTTTTCAACATATTAGTGATATTCCTGAGAAGTTCGACCAAGTTTGGTATGAATCTTCTAAGGAAATTTATTTTTCTAATGAAAGATTGCAGTTCTTTAATATTCCTAGGGTGTTCCACCTTCTGGATGGCTTCTATCCTGCTGGGATATATTTTAATTATGTCTTTTGAGATTATGTGTCCCAATAGTTTACCTTTAACTCGAAAAGGATTTTCTTAGGATTCAATGAAATCCCAAATTTCTTGCACTTCTCAAACACACGTCTGAGGTGGAGCAAGTGTTCCTCGTCAGATTTGGAGTAAATAGTTACATCATCTATATAAATGACTATAAATCTCCTAGTCTCATCCACAAAAGAAATGTCCATCACTCTTTGAAAAGTAGCTCGAGCGTTCATCAGACCAAAAGGCATCTTCACATACATGAAGGTTCCCCAGGTGTTGTGGGGTTATTCTACCCTACAGACTAACAAGCTAGGGTTTAAACTTGCATGCAGATCATGACCCTTAAGAAATTACTTTTAACCTTCTACCCCAAATCCAAAACCCTTTTTCACATGCACACATGGGAAGAACCCACTAACCTTTTTATCGACGGTTGGTGTAGATCCTCCATTGAGATTTATCCCATTGCTTATGCTGCTCCTTCCACAAAGCGATCCTGCAATCAAGACAAAACTACACATGCATGCTATTGTTCTACTAGAGGATTAGAGATTAAACATAAATCAAATGAAACACATAAGACTCGTGCATTTGGGACGGGAAAAGTATCTTTTT
>ML802331.1:28498-84299 GCA_009831015.1 Picea engelmannii
CTCTCTGTCTACGCAGGCAAGGTTGGAGAATATCAGATGATTCAATTCGTGCTGGACTAGAGGGTACATATCTATTTGGAAGATGTCAGTTTGTGACACCAGCACAAGCTAAGATGCTTGGTGTAGATGGAGCAACCATTATTATTGACGGAGCGCACACAGAAGCATCTGCCAAAGCTTTAACAAGCACAATCAAGATGGTGTATCCAGACAAACCCTTGGCATTTGTGGTAGCTATGGCAAATGATAAAAACCATTCAGCTTTCGCTCATCAACTTCTTTCAGGTGCACTGCAAAAGGTGGCCATCCTTACCGAAGTTAGTGTGGATGGAGGCAACTCACGTACAACAACAGCTGCTTCTTTGTCTAAAATTTGGACAGAAATAGCAGGGGAACGCAATTTGTCAGTTATAGATTGGAGTGAAATTCAAAACAACTCTTCAACTATAAACTGTAGCGATCAGAATTTACGAAGCTCATTTACAGATCAACCGGGGTTACTAGTGGCTAAAGAAACTGAGTCTGTGGAACATGCTTTAAAGAAGGCTAGCAAATTGTTGGAACTTGTGAGCAATCAATCTAGTGGCATTATATGTGTTACTGGGTCATTGCATGTAGTATCCACTATTATTTCTTGTTTACATGACTAACTAGGCTGTGCCTAGTTACCGCGTTTTGGTTCAGTTCTTGGTTTTAGCGGATCAGAGTTAAAATACTTTCACCCTTATCTTCATTCACATCTGTATGACTATTCTATTATCAATACCCCAACGGTTCCAGGAGCTGGCAGATGCGCTTGGCAGTTGCAAAATGCCATGAAGAGGAAACGCTTTAGATTCCCGGAATACCAAGAGTTTTATTGCTTCTGTTTAAAAGACTGATAGATGTAACATTAGAGGGGGGGCACATGAGCGCAGGACTGGGAGAAAAATCTCTGTCAAGAGAGATTCACTGTAATTGCTGAGTTATTGTGTAAGCCATTATTGGAGTAATAAAAAAGATGTTTACTCGCGACTGTGAGATTCATCATGGTCGATTTCTTTCAACAAGTTCTTCTTCTTTTCTGCTGTGTTAAAATCTGTTTGGATTGCATTTATGCGTTCCTTACTCGCAGTTGATATTGTTATTACCATAGCCTTATGTCTTCCTTAATCCACTACAACTGTATTACATTTTGTTTTCCTCTAACAGATGGGCTTCGTTACACTTTAGTATGACCACTACTGTAACGAAAGGATTTGGGTTTTCTGCAATTGTTTATTGCCTTTCCTCTGCACCAGCTATCAGCTGCGTAAGACCAATTTGCATTTTCAGATTTCTGCATATATCCTTTGCTACGTCGGCCTTTCCTTTTTCTTTCCCCTACCGCATCATGATTTATCAAAGCGCTGAAAGATAGACTTACTTTGCCTCACTTTCCGCAAGCTATTCGATCTCTGCTATTGTCTCTTTTTCTCGGTTTTCATTTGACTCCATGCCCAATGGACCTTTTCCCCTGGTTTAACACCCAAACTCCAAAAATCTAAGACCATCATCTACCCGTAAATCTACCCACCTTTTTCATGCTACTTAAATTCCTATTGTGACATTGTTCGAGAGATCCCTCTCGGGTTGGAAGGGGCAGCTCCCAATCCAAAGTGGTTCAAGGTTGCCTCGGGATTGATTTGCTGCAGCCCATCTCAGTTCTGAGTGTCAACATTTTGTCGCCATTGCCGGGGACGGAGGATGAGGTTATCTTCCTTGGGATACGACAAAGTTCAGATCTATCTCTTGATGGTGAACAAGGGATAGGCATTTAGTTGGCTGTGATCATTCACCTGGCGACTCCTTGGTTCGTAGACTCTACATGATTTTGTTGGCGACTCCACTAGTTTCAAATGTCGAACTCGTTTGCTGCTCGTATTGCTGCAAGGTTTTCTCCTCTAGACTTTGCAAATGTTTATGGCTTTCCAAACACTGTTCCAGACATTAAAATTTGGGGGGATATCCTTCCTAAATTTGGAGAAGATGAGGACGAAAATCCTGGTCAACATTTGTTTGAATTCCACAAGCTCATGGAGGAGTTAAATGTACATCATGAAGATGTCCTCATGAAGTTGTTTATGTTTTCATTGGAAAAAGATGCTAGACTCTGGTATAAATCTTTACCCCATTCTAGTATTCCTTCATTGAAATGTTTTCACACACTTTTTCATCAACACTGTAAGAGGATATATTCTGCTGAAATCCTTTTTGAAGATTGTTGTGATACAAGTCCTCTCGAGGAAGAGGAAGAAAAAATGGAAGTTTCTCAAGTTGATGAAGATGAGCAGTATGAGGAGGAGTTGGCTCATAAAGATGCTGGATCTTGTGAACTTACTCAAGGAGTAGATCAGATTTTAGATTCTTCTTTGTTTCATGAAAAAGGTATGGCTGCCATGTTTAATGATCCTGAGTATCATAAATCAGAACATGGAGTAGTCCTGGATGTTTTAAAACCTCAGTATGATATGTTTTTTCAAGACCCTTTTGCTGATCTTTTGGATTCATTTAATGGAGGAATATGCTATGTTGGGAATATTTGGTCACAAGAATTGATGAAAGTTTTGAAAATCCATGATCACCAACAGGTCAGTTGGAAGTTGTCAGTTTCTTTTTTCAGCCTGCTCGAAGAAAGTGTAAAAAAATTTCAAATGAGAAGACAATTATTGGATTGGCTTCACTGGTATTTTCATATCATTTGATTCTGGAAATATTTCAGTAGTTAGAGTAGGTGATGTATATAAATAAGATTGACTTCAAGCACTAGATTGCAGTGGTAGTTTTCAATATGTTTTCAGTTCAGTTTTGAATCCAGTAAGGTTTATGAATAAGCAGTTTTTAGTTCCGCTGAGATGCAAGTAAAGTGACAGAGTTCCAGATTCGATGATTTCGGGAAGCCAAATGGATGGAGGCACTTGGTCTACTGTTCTTGGCACTTTACGAGAAAGTGTCATCCCTAGTTGGAGCCAATGTTGTAACAGATATCAAAAAATTGACTACACTGCCCAAGGCTAAGGTTCTTGCATATGGACAGACTGGTTCAGGCATGAGAGAACAAGATATCTTATTGGATGTGATAATATTCTAGCTCAGCTGCACACAAAGCATCTAGAATACTGTGACAAAGTCGGTGGGCTTCTAGTATTTCATATTGATGATTTAGGAGCTTTGGCACCATTATGGCTTTCAAAGACTGAAGAAGTACGGGAGGATCGTGCTCACTGGGCAACCAACATAACAGGGGACAACAAGTTAAAGGGTGTTATTTTAGGTGGCCTTAAGGATCATTTGTGGACAATTAGGAGGTGCAGGAGAATTATTTTCATTGGTTGTGGTACAAGCTATAATGCTGCCTTGGCAGCTAAATCAATTGTTGAGGAGCTTTCTGGTGCCCCCGTGACAATGGAGCTTGCAAGTGATTTACTAGATAGGCAAGGACCAATTTACAGAGAAGACACTGCAGTATTTGTCAGTCAGTCAGGAGGAACAACAGATACTCTACTGGCATTAGAATATACTTTGAGAAAAGGAGCATTGTGTGTTGGAATTACAAATACTGTGGGTAGTGCCATAGCAAGGAAAATGCACTGCGGTGTTCATATCAATGCTGGGTGTGAGATTGGTGTTGCTAGTACCAAGGCTTATACGAGTCAGATAGCAGTAATGGCTATGTTGGCCCTGGCTGTTGGAGAGGATTCAATTTCCAGTCAATCACGTAGAGAGGCAATATTAGATGGCCTTTTTCACTTTCAAACAAAGTCAGAGAGGTATTGAAGCTGGACGGCGAAATGAAGGAGCTTGCGATGCTATTGATGGGTGAGCAGTCACTACTAATGTTTGGTCGTGGATATAACTATGCCACAACTTTGGAAGGTGCCTTGAAAGTCAAAGAAGTAGTGCTTATGCACAGTGAAGGAATTCTTGCTGGGGAAATGAAGCATGGCCCTCTAGCACTTGTTGATGAGATACTTCCAATAATTGTCATTGCAACACATGATAATTGTTTCAACAAGAAACAATCAGTAATTCAACAACTTCAGGCACGTAGAGGGCGTTTGATAGTGATGTGCTCAAAGGGAGAGGCATCCTTGGTATGCCCAAATGACTGTTGTCGTGTTATTGAAGTTCCTCAAGTACATGATTGCCTTCAACCTGTCATTAACATTGTACCATTGCAGCTCCTATCATATCATCTCACTGTTCTTCATGGTTATGATGTCGATCAACCTCGAAACCTTGCAAAGAGTGTCACGACTGAGTAAAGAGCTGGAACACAGTTGTTATGGTTTAACGTCAATTGCACTTGAAGAAGAACGAAAGAGATTTTTTTTCCTTCTTGTTCCTTGGTGTTGAATTGTTGTATGTAACATCTGAATATCGGCACAAATGACACAAGAACCAGACCCAGACATACAGGACCGTGGGTCCTGTTTATTTTTTGCTTCGCCATGTAGGCGATCACTTGATATCTTTTCTTCCAGCTTCCCTTGGCAACTTAGAAATTTTTAGGGAGGGAGGCGTTACAGTCATACTCTGGTTCTGTTGTTTGTAATTAAATATTGAAACATTTCGATTTTTATAGTATACAGAGGCAAAGCACAGTACGTCAAATAGGGTCGAGATGCAGGCCTTACTTTAAGCTCTGAGGATGCCTTCTTTTCAGACACTACACTGAAAACCTACTTCAAAAACCATATAAGGACCATTCTGACTAGAGTTAACACGATCACTAATGTGGCCTACAAAGATGATCCAACTATATTTGCTTGGGAGCTTATGAATGAGCCTCGCTGCCTATCTGATCCGTCCGGAGACACATTACAGGCATGGATTGAGGAAATGGCAGTTTACGTGAAGTCCATCGATCGAAATCATTTCTGGACTAGCAGATGTCAGCATAATGATTGGATGAGGAAGAAGTGCGTTGTATTTTGGGGAGGTTTAAGAACGAAATGGTGGATATGTTGTCTGTTACAACCACAAACCAAATATCATTCTCATCATCACCCGCTACATTAGCAAGAAAACACCCAGGCTATTCTGAATTTCGGTTGCGACTCCTCTGACAACTGTTATTATTTACAGCCTGATGGTCTTTGCAACGCATGCTGACAAACATCAGATCTTTTAATGAAGGCGTTACCATTTACCTGGTGACCGTCAGTAATGGTGCAGGACGTGGCGGTAATGGTGAGCAAGGTTTGAATGAGGAGGTGGCCTCCTCTCTGCGCGGCGAGATGAATCCTCGGAGATTGAAAGAGTGGCAGAGGCGGCCAGAAGATTGACAATAGAATGCATTTTGAACGTTCACTGCGCCCACTACCGTCCAAATTCACCTCAAAGACCACCCGATCATGACGGTGCAGAGCCTTAGAATAGCTTCCCGACACCAAGTACTGAAGATGCCGTGGTTTAAAAAAGCAACCAACTTTCTATGGCCTTCGGCTTCTACACACAAACCTAGAAACACTGCTTCTCCCTTTCTTTGCCCGATGGAGAACGATCAATGAGATGTGGAGGATCTGCGGCAGGCCTTTTGTCGTTCAATAGAGGATATGAAGGAGGCAATGTGCTCATACATAGAGATATTCCGCTGCCCTATGTCTGTAATCCTTATACAGGAAAGTTCCTCCAACTTTCTGGCATGTTAGGCACAACATGGATACAACTCAGATACATCACAGAAGATACTAATGGCGCCTGCAAGGCGGTGGTGAAAGAAAAAATGAACGATACAAAGATCGTTGTGAATAGATTGCATCGGACGAGAATGTGGTTCAGTTCCACAATGCATTTGAAGATGATAGTTATGTTTACATTGTAATGGAGTTATGTGAGGGTGGAGAGCTCCTTGATCGCATATTGGACAAGAAGGACAGTCGTTACTGTGAAATTGATGCAGCTAAAATTGTACGAGAAATGCTGCTGAGTGTCATTTACACGGCATTGTACATCGGGATATGAAACCCGAGAACATTGCAATCGCAAAGTCAGGAATCATCAAACAAGAGATGCCCAGTAGTACTTGGAGGTACATTTGAACCACATATTGAGTAAATTCTTCGCAATAGAGTAGCACCAATAATATCATCATTTGGTCCGGGGATTCATAGCACAATTACCAAATTGGATTCTACACAAAGTCAACCTTGCCAATATGCTGATATGAATGATCCAAACACAATTATTGAATTGTTTGGTGTGAGGCTTCGTATGCTTGGATACCACCAACTCCAGAATGCAGTTACAGCCATATGCACTACTCTCTGTCTACGCGGGCAAGGTTGGAGAATATCAAATGATTCAATTCGTGTTGGACTAGAGGGTACATATCTATTTGGAAGATGTCAGTTTGTGACACCAGCACAAGCTAAGATGCTTGGTGTAGATGGAGCAACCATTATTCTTGATGAAGCGCACACAGAAGCATCTGCCAAAGCTTTAACAAGCACAATCAAGATGGCGTATCCAGACAAACCCTTGGCATTTGTGGTAGCTATGGCAAATGATAAAAACCATTCAGCTTTCGCTCATCAACTTCTTTCAGGTGCACTGCCAAAGGTGGCCATCGTTACCGAAGTTAGTGTGGCTGGAGGCAACTCACGTACAACAACAACTGCTTCTTTGTCTAAAATTTGGACAGAAATAGCAGGGGAACGCAATTTGTCAGTTATAGATTGGATTGAAATTCAAAACCACTCTTCAACTATAAACTGTAGCGATCAGAATTTACAAAGCTCATTTACAGATCAACCGGGGTTACTAGTGGCTAAAGAAACTGAGTTTGTGGAACATGCTTTAAAGAAGGCTAGAAAATTGTTGGAACTTGTGAGCAATCAATCTAGTGGCATTATATGTGTTACTGGGTCATTGCATGTAGTATCCACTGTTATTTCTTGTTTACACGACTAACCAGGCTATGCCTAGTTACCGCGTTTTGGTTCAGTTCTTGGTTTTAGCGGATCAGAGTTAAAATACTTTCACCCTTATCTTCATCCACATCTGTATGACTATTCTATTATCAATACCCCACTTGTCAGGTGATTGGTAACGGTTCCAGGAGGTGGCAGATGCGCTTGGCAGTTGCAGAATGCCATGAAGAGGAAACGCTTCAGATTCCCGGAATACCAAGAGTTTTATTGCTTCTGTTTAAAAGACTGATAGATGTAACATTAGAGGGGGGGCGCATGAGCGCAGGACTGGGAGAAAAATATCTATCAAGAGAGATTCATTGTAATTGCTGAGTTATTGTGTAAGCCATTATTGGAGTAATACAAAAGATGTTTACTCGCGACTGTGAGATTCATCACGGTCGATTTATTTCAACAAGTTCTTCTTCTTTTCTGCTGTGTTAAAATCTGTTTGGATTGCATTTATGCATTCCTTACTCGCAGTTGATATTGTTATTACCATAGCCTTATGTCTTCCTTAATCCATTACGATTGTATTACATTTTGTTTTCCTCTAACAGATGGGCTTCGTTACACTTTAGTATGACCACTATTGTAACGAAAGGATTTGGGTTTTCTGCAATTGTTTATTGCCTTTCCTCTGCACCAGCTATCAGCTGTGTAAGACCAATCTGCATTTTCAGATTTCTGCATGTATCCTTTGCTACGTCGGCCTTTCCTTTTTCTTTCCCCTACCGCATCATGATTTATCAAAGCGCTGAAAGATAGACTTACTTTGCCTCATTTTCCGCAAGCTATTCCATCTCTGCTATTGTCTCTTTTTCTCGGTTTTCATTTGACTCCATGCCCAATGGACCTTTTCCCCTGGTTTAACACCCAAACTCCAAAAATCTAAGACCATCATCTACCCATAAATCTGCCCACCTTTTTCATGCTACTTAAATTCCTATTGTGACACTGTTCGAGAGATCCCTCTTGGGTTGGAAGGGGCAGCTCCCAATCCAAAGTGGTTTGAGGTTGCCTCGAGATTGATTTGCTACAGCCCATCTCAGTTCTGAGTGTTAACAGAAACCTTTAAAGGCTACACTATTCTTCTTAGACCTCCAACTGTATCATCCAAACCACACCTTTTCTCCCCGTTTACATCAATGTCAAAGAAAACATGCTGCCCCTGAGATGTTGGATTACTTTTCAGAGGTATCATAGATTCAACCAACACATACTCCCCCTAAAATATAAGCTATTTTAACTTGATTATAGGGTCACGCCCAAATTCTGGTGTAGATACTCAAACTGAGTTTTTTCAAGCATTTTAGTGAAGATATCAACTATCTGCTCTATAGAAGGAATATAATTTAGCTGAACAACTCTGTTTGTAACATGCTCTTTGAGAAAATGATATTTTATTGGTATATGCTTAGTCTTTGCATGTAGAACAAGATTCTTGGAGACACTAATGGCACTGGTGTTATCACAATGAAGTGGAATTGGATCAGTATAATTTACCTTCAAATCTGCAAGAGTTTTTATCATCCATAAGATCTGAGTGCAACAAGTAGAAAAAATAATGTACTCTGCCTCTGTAGTTGATAAAGAAATATATCCCTGCTTCTTACTAAGCCATGCTACTAATGAATCACCTAAGAAGAATGCACCTCCACTGGTGCTCTTTCTCTCATCCAAACAGTTTTCCCAATCAACATCTGAATATGCAGTTAATTGAAAATTATGATTTCTAGGATACCAAAGACCATAAGTCATTTTACCCATCAAATATTTGTATATCCTCTTGACAAATGCTAAATGAATTTTTTTAGGAGCAGACTGATAATGACCTACCATTCCAATGACTTGCATTATATCAGGACGAGATGTTGTGATGCACAAAAGACTGCCTATGATTGATTGATATGTTCTTTGATCAACATTAGGTGAAATATCATCTTTACTAAGCTTGCAACCAACCACCATAGTTGTGCTCATAGGTGTAGAATTTTCCATCTCAAAACCTTTTTTACATCTCTTTCAAATACTTTTCTTGAAAGATAAATATCCTTGCAGAACTCTGATTGATTCGTAAACAAATAAAATATGACGGTTCTCCTATCATGAACATCTCAAACTCAATCTACATTAAATTAACAAACCACTGAATTGAAGGGTCATTAGTGCATCCAAAAATAATGTCATCTACATAAACCAAAAGAGCTAATAAATCATCACCTTTAGACTCGATGTATAGATTATTGTCAACAATACCTTTCTTGAACCCTTTGTCCAGTAGAAATTTGTCTAGTCTATAATACCAGGCTTGTGGTTCCTATTTTAGTCCATATAATTCCTTTCTCAACTTACAGACATAGTCAGGATTATCTGTCTATTAAAATCCTTTAGGTTGCTCCACATATACATCTTCTTCTAGATATCAATTAAGAAATGTTGACTTAACATCCATTTGATATACTTTAAAGTTCTTATGACATGCATAGGCAAGAAACATTTCGATGGCTTCCAATCTTTCCACTAGTGCAAAGGTTTCATCAAAATTCCATCCTTCAACTTGTGCATACCCCTTACAGACCAATCTGGCTTTATTCCTAACAATTTTTCCTTGTTCATTCATTTTTTTCTTGAACACCCATTTGGAGCCAATTACATTCTTATCTGCAGGTCTAGGAACAAGCTCCCAAGTATTGTTCTTCTCAATATGATCCAGTTCCTCATTCATTCATTTTAACCAATTTACATCTTTATTGGCTTCATTAAAATTCTTGGGTTCCACCATGGATATGAAGGCTATATGTGATTGCTCAGTGTCTTTGATTATCCTTCTCCTAGTTTGTATACCTTTGTCTTTCTCACCAATTATCTGACTTGAAGGATGATTCTTTTGAGTAATTATGGAGGAAGGATTTGATGATGTTTGCTGATTTGAGTCTACCTGAGTATTTGTATCTTCATATGACTTAGACTCTTCTTTTTCTAATTCTTGGACTTGTTCGTCTTCATCTTCAACCATTTCCTCTGTAGTAGACTCAATATTTCTCACCTCTCTTACTGGGACTCCTTCATCAACCTTTAAATCAATGCAATCAACTAATTTATACAATCTTTTATTAAGGCATCTATATCCTTTACTATTGGTATCATATCCTAAGAAGATGCCTTCATCAACCCTCTCATCATACTTGCCAAGGTTTTCATTATTATTCTTTATGTATCACTTACTCCCAAAGATTTTGAAGTGTTTGATTGAAGCAGGTCTTCCATACCACAGTTCATAAGGTGTCTTGTCACTGTGTGGTCTGAGGTGGGATTTGTTAAGAATATGGACTGATGTGTGTATTTCTTCTATCCAGTAGGTTTGGCCAATGTTCTTCTCATTCATCATTGACCTGGCCATTTTTTGAACTGTACTGTTTTGCCTCTCAACTACTCCATTTTGTTGTGGAGTTCCTAGGATTGTGTATTCTCTCTTGATCCCATGTTTATCAAAGAATTCCTTGAAATCAATTGACATAAGTTATCCTCCTATGTCTGTTCTTACTGCCTTTAACCTGTTGTCTGTTTGATTCTCAGTTAAAGCCTTAAATATTTTAAATTTCTCAAATGCTTCAACTTTTTCTTTGAGAAAAACAACCCAAGTGAGTCTGGAGTAATCATCAATGATCAACATGAAGTATTTTTCCTTCCCCGTGCCTTCCTGTCTTGATGGTCCAAATAAATCCATATGAACTAATTGGAGTGGTTTCTCTGTTGAAGTAGAGCTCTTGGATTTAAACTGTGTCTTGGTTAGCTTTCCTACTTGGCAGAGTTTACACACATAATATTGTGGCTTTGATATTCTTGGAAGATCTTTTACTGCCTCAAGATTTTTGAGCTTGATTAAGTGGTCAAAGTTTATATGTCCAAGTCTCCTATTCCATAACCATATTTCATCATGTTTTCTTAGATGGCACTCTTATATATCTTCTTTCAACATATATACATTATTATCTGTCCTTATGCCTTTAGCCACCACTTGTCCTGAGTTTACAAACTTTATCTTACAATATTTGGAAGTGAACACCACTTCACATCCTTTGTCACACATTTGACTTACACTGGGAAAATTATGTTTCAGCCCATCTACAAGCAGAACATCCTGGGATTTTCCTTTACCATTACTCAAACTTACCATCCCTTTACCCTTGATTTTACCTAGTTCATCATTTCCAAAGGTCACATTTCCTATTTTTTTTTTACTTATAGACATAAACTTATCATTGTCTCCAATCATGTGCTTGGAACATCCACTGTCTATATACCGAGGGTCTTTTTGTTTTGAGATGAAAGTACTAGACCACATTTTTCACTATCTTTCTTTTTCCATGTGCTGACATTTCTAGCTAAGGGTTTTATCCTTGGATTTGCTTTGTAATTCTTCAGATGGAAGTTTGCAGCTTTATGGTCGAAGTTATGAAAGTTATAGCATTCGAGCTCATTGTTCAATAGGTCAAATCGATTGGTGCAACTTTGTCTACTCATTGGCCATTTAGTTCTATGTTGCAAAGATTGTTTATTTCTTGATCTCCTCAGTTGCATGTGTCTAAACTTAATTTGACAATTTGCAATCTTATGACCAAAACTAGAGAAGTAAAAACTGTAGCCATGGAAGAAATTTTGGTACCTAAAGGGTGGCCTTCTTCTTGGAATTTGTTGCTCCATCTTCTGATATATTTGTTTTTTATCAAAGATCATCTTGTCTTTATTAGATTTTGGTGGCATAGTACTCACATGTTCTGATTGTCTGCTAACTTTGAACTTGATCATCTTTACTGACTATTTGTTTTCTGGTTGTTTTCTGCTTGAACCACTTACATAGCCTAAAACAGTCTTCAAAAAAGGATATCTTTGTTTGCTCAGAATGTCATTTAGTTCTTCCGAGGCTTTAATGCTTGGAATATTTTGGAGATACAATGCTTTAAACTTCTCCATCTCTTTTCTGGTTTTTACTACCTCTTCTTCCAAGGCTTCACATCTTGTATTCTTCTTTGATAACTGTTGTTTCAGAATGTCTTGTATTTTCTTTGCCTCTTATAATTCCACTTTTAGTAGGTAAAAGTCTTCATCAGGTTTTTTACTGTCTTTCTCGAACTGTATCAACAATTGTTTTTTCTTTTTCTTCTTAAATCTTAGTCTAGAAATTTCTTCTAGAGCACTGATCAGTTCTCCTTCCAAGTCAAGAAAAAATTATTCATCATTAACATCACTTCTTGTTCTTTTATTATGATAATACTCTTTGGCCATAAGCATAAATTCATTAACCTTATCTTCACAAGTAGAATCACTATCCGTGTCTCCTGAAGAGTCATCATTGTTTATGCACAAAATTTTCTTTTTACCAAATATCTTAGATGTGTACTTCATTTCACCTTTAGCGTTCTAGTCCTTCTTCTTGTGTGGACACTTAGATGCAAAGTGACCTATCTTTCCACAGTTAAAACATTTGAAGGGAAACTTGCCTTGGTACTTGCCTGATCATTTCTTTAGTCTTCTCTCAATTTTTTCTTCAATTTCATTAGGCTCAGAATCCTCATTCTTATCTAATTTAAATGATGTTTCTCTAGAGGTGGGTTTATCTTTACCTATCCTCATTTCACAAGCAGTCAGATTTCCTAGGAGTTGGTCAATAAACAAAATTTTAATATCATTCAGTTCTTCTATTGAAAAAACTTTTGGATTAAATCTATCAGGGAGAGGTCTTAAAATATTCTTAACTAAAAATGCGTCTTCAATATTCTCACCAAGACCCTTCATGGAATTTACAAGCTCTTCAACTCTTAAAAAATATTTACTAATTGTTTCATCCTCATTCATCTTTAGTTGTTCAAATTTAAATCTATATGACTAAAGTTTGGCACCTTTTACTTTCTCATTTCCTTCATAACTACTAATAAGTTTATCCCACATCTCTTTGGAAGAGTCAAGATGAATCACCTTTACAAAATCAGCTTCAACAAGCTCACTCAAGATAACATTCATTTCCTTTGAATTGAAGCTAAATTCTAGCTTATCATCTTTGGAATCTAGAACAACAGGTTTTGTATATCCAGACTCTACTACATCCCACACATCAACACTTAAGGCCATAATGTATGTTCTCATTCTAACTTTCCAAAAAGAAAAACTTGTTCCATCAAATAGAGGAGGCTTATTGGTTGAAGTTCCTTCATGACTAGTCATTTTTAAGCTTATTGATCTACCTTTAAAGAAAAAGAACCCCCTCTGATACCAATTGTTGAAATTACTAAGACAACTGAGAGGGGGGGCTAAATCAATTGTTACTATTCTTAAACAATTTTTGTACCTATTGAAATATTATTAATCTTCTCCAAGTGATCATAAAAATTATGCAAGACATGGACAACAAAAATAATAGACATCAATCACACATATGGTATACACAGAGACATATATTAAAGAGGAAACCCATAAAGGGAGAAAACCTCTTATTTTTAGAATGATAGATAGTCTTTTATGTTCTGTTGTTACACATCTTTTTGGTCACTCTGGTAGTGTTTCTACAATGTTGTATCCAGGCTCCCAACAAGGACATTTTGCCTGAGAAAGATGACTGTTGTCTTCCTCCAGAAAACACATTTTTTAAAGTGAGTTCATAGGCTGCCTATGTATTAGGGTGCAAGAATTCCTTATTCTCACAGGCCACCCACAGCTAGGGTGTGAACTATTTGCAGGCTGCTCTATAGGCAGGGTGCGAACCTGTTTTTAAGCTTGGAGAAAAGAAGAAGTCTCGAGGGTTCTAGAAGGGAATCTTCTAGAGGATGAGTTGGCATTCATATGGTTGGCATCCTACTGACTTCTATGATTTGGTGGGATCATCCTCATCCATGTAACCATCTCTCCTTCTCTTATATATTGAAAGGTTTCTCATGGAAAAGGTTAAGCAAGATTGAATGAAGAATTGGTGAAAGGATTGTGTGAGGAATTATTCTTGGATAAGAGCTTGGAGATCTCATTTGACCTATCAAGTTGGGCTAGATCTTCTTCATACGATCGTAGAAAAAGTGTGTGTTGGAACCAAGGGCCACCGAAAGGAAGTTTGCAACATCAAGGCGATCAGGTTGTAATCTTCTATTTCCATATAATATGATATAAAGGCATGTCCCTTTCCCATAAAATCATTATCATTTTATTGTGTAATTCCTTGATCATATGCATACGTTGACTTTTGAATATACTTTGTTATCTTCACTTTGGTTGGTTTGTGCTATCTTGGAATTGATTGCTTGAGAGCACCGGAGCGAAGCGGGAACAACAGAGACCTAAGGAAGCGATCTAAAGGTATGTTACTTGTTCCTCTCTGCTAATAGATTCAATGGTCACAAATTAGGGAAAGAGTAGTGTCTTGTCTTGTTTTGTTCTAGATCCAGGTGGATCTAGGGAGATCTGTTAGTGTCCGCACCTACTGATTTTTCCCATAACATCTGTACATAATCAATCTTTGAGTACCAACTCGAAATGATGCTACAACCTCTGTTTTACAAGCTGCTACTTGTTGGGAGCACCAACTCTCTGGTTTCTCTAGAACCCACTAGAAGGAAGCACCAACTCCCCGAGTGTTCCAACACCAACTAGATGGAAGCACCAACTTCCAGTGACATAGGCACCAACCTATATAACAAATAACAATGGTTCTCCCTTACACCACTCTACCACCCTGGTTTTTCTCGCTGCAACTAGATGGAAGCTACAACTCCATCTGTTCAATCACCCACTTGAAACTCCGAGGACAACGGTCCTCCCTAGCACCACCCTACCACCTTGTTTTCTAAAAATTTTCTTGAATAATACTTTACAACAATACAAACATTTCAACGCTTACCACTTCTTCTCTGTTCTGCAATTTTTGTCTTCTTCTGTCTATTCATGCTTGGCTTCACTTGCTGTCTCTTTCCATTTGTTGTTCCCCTATTCTTCTCATGATCTTAAGTTCTCGTACAGTCTGTTGTTTACACCATTTCTTTTCTGTCCAGATTATGTTCTTCATCTATGCATTTTCTCCCTCAGTTCATGCCGTGACATTCATTAATTACAGTTCAACTACTTTTACAGAGAAACAATAGCATGCCTCTGTCACAACATCTTTCTTTTATTCATTCCCTCATCATCCATTACTCTCCAAATATCCAACACCCATGTCGAGAATATCAGAATGCTCAAGAGCCATGATTCCAACACCCCATAACAATGATTCAGTTAGTGTAACTGAATTGTAATTGATCAAGAAACCATGAAGTGAAAAAACAACCCTTCAATCAGATTCAGTTTGATCAGCGCCATTGGATTATACACGCAAAGGCCTTTTTGAATTTTCAATGCATAACCTCCGATGTGGAGCCTGGAAATGCTAGATCCTTCCCCTATCTTCCATTGTTGTGACATTGGGAGATGATCTCATGTGACCATGCAATTGCGGGTGCGACCAAAGGTGGTTTGAGATCAAATTGCATTTCTCCCCGCAATTTACCTCGAGCCTCCATGTGTCCTTTATTCAAAACCGTGGTTTCGATTGCGACCCGCCCTTAACTTTTTAAAGTTCGTGCACCTTCAATCCTCGTAATGCGATGGGACCATCGATCTCACGATATTTGATGGTGCTCCTGAACTACTGGTTTAAATTTGTTCTTTCACAATCTGCCGATCGGATCTAACCTCCCTAAATCAACCGCTGTGATTTATTTCCTGAGAATGTTCACCAGAATTTTGTTAGAAGATTCAACTAGCCCATTTCCTTGTAGATAATAAGCCGTTGAGTGTCCCAGAGTAATATGATATTGATTACAAAAATCTATGAGCCTTTTGGATCTAAAATCCACTACATTGTCAGCTATGATTTTTCTGGGGCATTCAAAATGAGACAAAATGTTAGTTTATAAAAAGTTGATGATGACAGAGTCAGTAGCTTGCCTGCATGGTACAACCTCGATCCACTTGGTGAAGTAGTCTATGGCTGTGAGGATCCACTTGTGCTAGACCGAGGAGGGTGGATGTATTTCACCAATGAAGTCTAGACCCCATTGTTGGAAAGGAGATTCAACAAAAATGGGTTTCATAGGGAGTGGCATAAGCTTCCTTTTACCTTAAAAAATATGGCACTTGTGGCAAGAAGTAACCTTCTGGTGGACATCAGTGAACAAAGTAGGCCAGTAAAAACCAACTCTCAGAATCTTGTTGCATGTGGTCTTCCAGCTCAGGTGCCCACCACAGTCTCCTGCATGAAAAACTTGAAGAACTTTGTCAGCTTCGTCTTTTAATAGGCAATTAAGCAAGATATCTCCAGGATCTTTCCAATAGAGATTGCTTTCTAAAATACAAAATTTCAATGCTTTCAATTTAACAAATCTAGCTTTGGTCTTAGTGAAACCTGGAGGAGCTTGTAAATTTTGGAGTACAAAAATGAGGTCTGCGTACCAAGGGGAGTTTAAGAATACCTCTTTTATGTTTGGATTTGCCTGCTCTTCTGGTATGTCTGCTGCAGCCGAAAAATTGATATCCAAAGCATGAAAATTAGACTCAACCATTAGTTTGTCCAAACTCTGTCCTTTGATCAATTTAGTAGGTTTTATTTCAATGTCGTACTCCAGAATAACCGCAATCCATTTTCCTCTTCTACCATCTGGATTATCCTGGGTCAGGATATCCTTAACCACTGTGTTTGGGACATACGCAATCGTGTGAGAATGGAGAATATAGAATCTAAAGTCCTTTATGGATTTCACTAGAGTGAAGGCTTATTTATCCATTATGTTATAGTTCAAAGCAACGTCTCTCAAAGATTTGTTGAAAAACGCTATGGGTTGTTCGTACCTTTCACTATTTTTCTGCAATAACACAACTGCTATGGTGTGTTCAGATGCAAAGGAGAAAAGAAGAAAGTCTTTGGTATAATCTGGGCTAATCAGAACTGGGCTTGGGTGAGAGCATGTTTCACCTGCTCGAATGACTTTTTGGACTCGGTGTTCCATTTGAATTTTGTGTCTTTTTTCAACATATTAGTGATATTCCTGAGAAGTTCGACCAAGTTTGGTATGAATCATCTAAGGAAATTTATTTTTCTAATGAAAGATTGCAGTTCTTTGATATTCCTAGGGTGTTCCACCTTCTGGATGGCTTCTATCCTGCTGGGATATATTTTAATTATGTCTTTTGAGATTATGTGTCCCAATAGTTTACCTTCCTCTAACTCGAAAAGGCTTTTCTTAGGATTCAATGAAATCCCAAATTTCCTGCACTTCTCAAACACACGTATGAGGTGGAGCAAGTGTTCCTCGTCAGATTTGGAGTAAATAGTTACATCATCTATATAAATGACTATAAATCTCCTAGTCTCATCCACAAAAGCAATGTCCATCACTCTTTGAAAAGTAGCTCGAGCGTTCATCAGACCAAAAGGCATCTTCACATACATGAAGGTTCCCCAGGGTGTGGTAAAAGTTGTCTTCTCTTGATCTTCTGGATGGACCAGAACTTGGTTGTAACTAGAGAAACCATCTAATAAGGATATCCTACTGGATCCAACCACCTTTTGTAATATGTGGTCCATTTTGGGCAAAGGGTAATTGTCTTTGAGGGAGACTTTGTTCAGATTTCTGAAATCTATGCAAAGTCTAATATCACCAGTTTTCTTCCTGGTGGGAACTAGGTTAGAAACCCATTTGGAAAATCTCAAGGGGACTATAATATTTGCATCATACATCTTTTTAATTTCTTTCTCTATTAGGGGAAGCAACTTGGGATTAATTCTCCTAAGTTTCTATCTGAAAGGTTTGTGTTCTTCTTTTATGGGAATTCTATGATGTATGATACTTGTGTCATAGGATTTTAAGTCCTCATATCCCCAAGAAAAAACATATATATATTCCTTAAAAATTTCAATGTATTTTCTTTTTTTCTTTGGTGGCAGAGATTTAGACAGTTTTATCATCTTGGGTTTTTCTTCTGTTCCTATGTTGCATTCTTCGACCTCCTTACCACTAGCTTCAATTTTTGGTTTTTTGGCAATGTCATTAAAATCAAACAAGTCTTCCAACAGAACTAAACCTCTAGGTAGCACATTACTTTTCAATTTCAGAATATCAGAATCTACATTATTTTCATTAAATTCTTCAGCATCTATTTTATTTACACTACCATTCTCAAAAAAATATTTATTTACAAATTTATCGTCATTTTCTAAATCTATGTTTGTACATTCGAAATCATTCTTACATTGTAGAAAATCTTCGATCTAATCATCATTTCCAAATACCTGCCAATATTTGATGTTGTCAAGAATGATTGGTCTTCACTTCACCTCCATTGTGTACTTGCAAGTAGGACGAAAAGGAATTTTACAGGTAGTTGCCGGTGTAGCCAACCCATCTGAAAGTATATTTTATCCCCTAGGCATTACCTGCAAATCAATCTCAGTAAAGCATTGAAGAGCATCTAAAACAACATTCCTATAGGCTCTAAGTCTGGGGTGTTTTGTTTCATACTCACCTTTGATTTTCTTGATAATCAATTCATAATCACCCCTTACCATTATCTGTTTGGCACCAACTTTATTCAATAATTTCAGGCCGAGCATAAAAGCCTCGTACTCGGCTATGTTGTTAGTACATTGGAAGTTCATTTTGTAGGAATGATTCTCATAATACTTTGACCTATGGTTATGTAACCAAATTCCGGCTCCAACTCCTTCTTTACTCACAACACCATCGAAGTCTATGCTCCAGAAATCTACTGGAAAATCCTCATTTTCTTCAATCATGGGATTTCTTACTTCGACAACTGCTTTATCATCCTTAGGACCAAGTGCATCATCTTCCAGTTGTGTGATTTTTTCTTCAAAGTCACCATCCTTGTATAGAATATAAGAGTCCAGATCAAAGTGTGCGGAGTATAGTGGGTAATTGTGTGGCTTTTCCTGGCTGCTGACCATATACTTCATCAGTGTTTCCCTATACAGCCTTCTCTGTTGTTCAAAAACTGGAATGGTGGCATAAGACATATCTAGCTGCAAGGTTACTCTCAAATTATCTCCCCAAGACCTTGATAGAAACATACCATACTTAGGGGGAATATCTGCAACGACGATATCCATCACCATACTTTTCGATGGGATTTGAGCCAAGGTGATGCATAAGTCTTTAATCAGGCCTATACATTTGACTTTGTTGGAGTCGAAAGAATGAAAATGTTTGTAGGGTCTGGTGACCTCAAGTCCCAACTTTTCCATCACGGCCTTTGGCATTAGGTTGTGGGAGGCACCAAAATCAAGCATAGCATTGTGTAAAATCAAATCGTGGATGTTTAGGCTGATGTAAAAAGGGGCCACAACACCATTATCAGTTTGACCGTCAACTTCAGGACCAAATAGGAGCTCAGGTGGATCGTCGACAAGGTTTACAGTGTCAGAGTGATGTACAAATCCAATATTCAAAGATTTGGTACCTATCTCGGGTTCGATGCTTAGAGATTTTATCACCTAATACGTGTAGGCGTTCTTTTTCATTATCTCGTAGAGGGGAATGGGAATATTCAATTTAGCTAGTTCCCCTTCAAGGCTGAAAGGAGCGGTGGCTTTGTTTAAGGTCTGTACTTCTGATTTATCAGTAGAAGATCTGTGGCTAGGTGCACTTGTTCAAACGATTGATGAATCTTCAGTCCAAATTTCTCTTTTAAGAATTTCTAGAGTTTTTTGCGCAAGAGATTCAACATTATTTCGCTCAGGGACTTTCTTGGGAGGGTTTTCTGAGGTTTTCTTGGTTTCAGCAACCTTCTTTGGAGAGTTCTCATTTTCCTTCTTTTTCCTCAGGTTATACTTCCTGTGAAACTCCATTATAGCGTTCTCAAAGGCTTGTTGTTCTGCTTTCTCAACTTCTTCATTTACCTCGATTTGTGAAAGGAGAAACATTTCATGCTCTTCCTGGGTGAGAAAAATGGATCCATGATCATGATCATGATAACCCATTAGGTTTATATGAGTGTCGTCAAACTCCTCAATTAATTCCTCCCCATCATCGACATAATTCTCCTAGAGAGGTGGTCTAATCTGCTGATCAGGTCCTCTTTGTTCCCTTTGATCTCTAGGATCTCTCTGCCTGATCTGAGGTGGATTTCTTCTGAAGTTTGGGTTTCTAATTTGAGGGACAACTTGGTTCTTTCTAGGTGGGTTTATGTCAGTTATGGTGAGTCTCTCCATCATTTTCTCCATAGCTCTAGCGAGAGAATCTAATTTGGCATCAGATGAGGAAGTATAAGGTTCTTCTTTGATGGTGACCCTCTTTTCTGTTCTCTGCCTGGCCCTTCTGGCCAAAAGATTTGCTTCCACACCGATGACACTTCTTTGCATGTCTTCCAGAGTTGTTGTGTTTCTTTCCCTCAACTGATATGACATGTTAGCGTCAAAACCATCTAGGAATTTTAATAAAGACAAACCTTGTGGTGGTTTGATGGCAGCGGGAATTGCATTGTACATATTTTTGAAATGAGTGTAGTAATCCTGCACTGTCTCTCCTAGATTCCATCTGATGTTCTCATATTCTGATAGAATCTGGAGAGGATTTTTCTTTACCTCCCACCTGTCAAGGAAGGTTTGATGAAAGACAACAATATCAGTAATGGTAGCAACAGGTAAGGTTTTGAACCACTTTTTTACTTCTCCAGTCAGACTTTGTGCAAATAATCTCATCTGCACATCAGCTTCATCTACTTCTTGCAGGTCAAAAGAATCGTTCATTTTGTAAACATGTTGTTGGGCATTCAGGGGACCAGTACTATCAAACTGCAGTAGTCCGGTTTGATAATATTGAGGCATGTCATGTAAAGGAGCAACCAATACCAATGGAGCATATCTTGCTACCATGATTGGTGGAGGAGGATGAACCACAACCTGTGTGACAGGAGAGCTAGTGACTGAAGCTATAGAAGATGAAGGGCTTGGAGGAATGGATTGACCTGTCTTAGGTTTAACGGAAACTGCAGCAATGGTTAAAACAGGAAGTTCGATGGACTGCTGAAGATGGAGTTTGTCTAAGGCCTGACCAAGATTCACAACTAGGTCTTCAAGATTATAAGGCTTTGGGCGAAAATGTTGATCAGCTTCAACTCTGGGAGAGAGTATTTCAGGGGTCCTGGGCTAAAAGACGATTTGATCTAAGACAATTTTACTGACAAAACTATCAGATTTTGTCCTAAAAAGACTAGGTTGAAAGGATATATCAGATTCAAGGTCTTGAAAAACAAAAAACTTATCTAGGATGGAAAGGGACCTTAGAAGTGGTTTGTTACTCCTTGAAATCTCATTATTTTTCTTTCTGAGTAATCTTTCGGGATTATCTGTTGCAATTGCAGGTTCTGGGTCAGGATGAGATCTAGTATAAATTCTTTTGGGAGCCAAAATTGTTGATTTTCTTTTTCTTTTTGGAGATTTTAACTATTATATACAAACTTTAACAACCTCTGAGAATTATTTCTGGATAATATTTAGGGTTTGCGATTCTTTTAGAAATAAAGTTTTCTTTGTCTAGGGGAAAGAAATCAAGGGGTGGAAAGTTTGTTTTAGTTCTTACCCAGTACAGTCGCCATTTATGTTATCACTTTGTAAATTCCCAGAGGTTGTTGTGAGGTAAGAAGAAATCTATTAGAGGTAACCTTAACCAACCACTTCGAAACTGGGAGCTAGCCCTACCAGTTTCAGAGAGGGATCTCTTTGTAAGTTTTAGATTTGTTTGGATTTTCCAGATTTTAGGCTAGTTAAAAAATAATATAACCGGGTTGTTTTTATTGTTTTTAAATGAAATGGATGAATATCACTTACGCTTCCATTGGGCTATGGGGTCTGTTTTAAAAATATGGATGTCAAAGACAATTTTTATAAGATTCGTTTTACAGGGCAAGATAGTGCAAGCGTTGGATTCTTTAGGAATAAAAATGATGTATTGCTAAAAAAGGTGAGATATCAGTTAGAACAAAAAAGCATTTAAGAATTTCTTTGTTTTAACATCAGAAAGAAAACATTTAAATCTGTAAAAGATTAGGAACAGAGTACACAATGGCAAATTCTGCAACTTCAACTTCTTTTAAAGATTAGATTAGAAAAACAATATGATAACTGAGAAAGAAAAAACTTTTTTACGAAGACAGAGAAAACTTCACCAACAACTAACACGCAGGAATCCTGTGAAATGTCTCTTTGTATTACTGGAATAACCTCTTGATACAAATTACAATGATCATAGCTTGCTTGGGCGTAAAGACCAATCGTTAATACTTCTAAGTTTGAAATATTTATAATCAAAGTTACAAACGACCCTGTCATTAATGATCAGGACGTCGCAGACTCTGAGTCTAACTAACTAGCTAACAAAATGTAGAAATGTAGTAACTGATGATGATGTGTCAAATCTCTCATGCTGATTTTGGGGAAGTTGGTGAGTCATTCATATGACTTTGACTGTGCTGGAAGCTGAGTTGGACGAGAGCTTTACCTTTACTCAATCAATTCGCACAACTCATCCCATCTTTGTGTGCTTGGGATGGTAGCTTTCAATAGCCGACGATAGATTTCATCCATCTCAGTGTACTTAGCAAAAGTCAGCTTGGTGAGGAAAATGTACTTGATTTTGTGTTGCATGCTGAGGTTAGGCTGCAAAGTCTCCAAGAACACTTTGCCCGTGATGCTGCCATGTATCCCTAAAATATTGGAACTGTCTTTGGCCATGGTGGAAATAGTTTGCTTATAATCAGATAAAGTCATCAATTTATCATTTAGAACAAGTAGGCCAGGGAGGCCCTTTTTCTATAAGGCTTAAAGCTTGTTAAAAAATCTCTGAACTCTAATGTCCATGTTCTGAGCTTTCTCCTCCAACTGCAACATTAATCCTCTTTTGGTCAACACTCTTTTTACTTCGAGGATAGTCTCTGTTCTATCTTCAACTTTTAGTTCTTCAATCTCTTCCTTGGTTTTTGAATTCATGAACTTTATGATCTCATTAGCTGCCAAGGGAATTTCATTCACCTCTCTTCTTATATTGTCAATGGCCTTCCTTCTCTTTAGCACCAGATCATGTTGTTCAAACCTGATTTGCACCATGGGCCAAATCTCGTTTATGGAATTGGAGATGTCTGTCGAGATATTTTCCTTAGCCTCTGCTAATGTCTTTCCTGCCACTGTTTGTTTCTGGAGCTGTTGCATTTCCTGCTTAAGCTTCTCCGATGCTTGTCTCTCAACATTGTATCTTGTTTGGAAGGAAGAATTGAGTTCCTGGAGACTTTCAACCTCCATTTTCAGCCTATTGATCTCTGTTCCTTGCAGAGTCATCTCCTCCATGGACTTTGCTAGCTCCACAGTATTTTCCAATGTTGTCAATGGAGTTGCTGATGGAATTTCTACTGTAGTGGTCATTGGCACAACTGCTATACTGACTTCTTCTAGGAGAACTGCACTCAATGGAATAACTTCCATCGGGGTTGGTTTCTCCTTTTCTTTCCATAAATTTTCCAATTATGCCTCCATTTCCTTTATCTGTGCTCTCTAGTGCATGATTAGCTTCAACCATTCCTCTTTCTCATCTTCTGCCTCAGCTATTTATTTAGCTTGTGAATCCTCTGTTGGTGGAAATTTTCTCTTCAACAGAGAAAATGGACAGGAAACCTAGGATAGGCTCATCCACCCATTCATCAGATAATTAACCGAGCAAACAACATAGTGTCGAGATAATCTGATTTCCCTTTTCGGAAAATATGGAGGAATGATAGGGAGGTTTATTCTTAGGGAACTGGGCATCTTGTGGGAGGAACAACTCAAAGATTTGTGTTCTCTGGGGAAAAGACAAGTTATGATACATTTCTGTCAGAATTTCAATTGTGAGGGGAGAATGGGGTCCGACTCTGGGCACCTGCATCATTTGATCGATGGCCTCAGCTGTACTAAGGAAAAAGGTATCTCCAGTTGAAGATACTATGGCTCTCGAATCAGGGAGGTAGTGCGCTTGGCATTTGAGAGTGAATTCAGAAAAGTGATAGACTTGGGGAAAAAGATACAGAGGGAGACTTGACTGTTAGAGCCCAATTTCATCGCTTTAATCGATGAAGGTGTCTTTAAACCACGATTGTATCTCAACAAAGTCGAATTCAAACCTGGTTTCTGAGATTAAATAGTCTTTGTCTGCTAATGGGATCTGGTCGAGATCAACAGGAGGTGGGAGAAAAGGATTTTCCTCCACATTTGACTTTTTACTTTTGGGCACCATTGATTTCCACCGGTACCTGCACACTAAGCACACATTAGTAGGAAAAATCTAAGGCTAGATGAGGTGTTGTAGAGGTGAAGGACAATGAGTCTCTAATAGGCATGGATTGTGAGTGCAATGCGAATGACCGAAACGGGGTTGGGATTTAGTGAACGGGTGTCCGTTGGGCGAAAAAGGACAGGTCAGGTGAACGACGAGTATGTGGCTAGTAATAAATGGTTAACGGGTCCTTTAGAGCGTGAGAGGGTAGGATGAAAGACATTTGACATGTGTATCTAGTTGACGTGCAGAATGGTGATTGGGGGATGAACGAAAAGATATGACCCATAATGGTTAGATGGATGGGACATGCTGACAGGGTCATGACATGGAACTTTCAAAGGGTGGTTTTGGAATGTGACATCTTGGGATGATGGTGGTGAGTTGGAAAAATGGTAGGCGGTGAATGTTTGGAGCGAGGAGGTAAGATGCAATGAGATGATGCTACGTAGGGATGGGGCCCACTTGGATGCTGCTTCATTCCAGACCCATCCCCACTGTTAAAGGTAGAAAGGTTTGGGGGATTCGGGATCCCTTGTTGACCATTGATCTAATCAAATATAGATTAGCCATTGTTTCGAGCGCGTTCTTTAAACATCATGTAGGACCCCCCCCACCGTTAAAGGTAGAACAGTCGGGGGTGTACAGAATATCCTGTGGACCATCCATCTGCATGCTGATGGGATGACTATAGATTTGAGCACACACTTTAATAACCTTTTTGGACCCCCCCCACCTTTAAAGGTCGAACGGTCCGGGGGGGGGGGGGTTGAAAACTCATCAAAACCGTAGATCTAGGCACCGGCAGCTTAGTCGTAGATCTAGGCCCTATCTTTAATCTCTGGGGCACGTTTCAATATATGAGGCCAAACTTAGGCTTAATGACCCTTTTATAGGTTTTACGCATTGCCCCCCTTTATTTTTTCACCATGGGGTTAGAAAAAACATTTCACCATCAAAATCCTGCATTTTTCATCGATCATCTTACACATTTTATTGAAGAGAAACTAACTAACCTATGTCCTAACCTACTCCTTTGCACCTTTAGCCTAGCTTAAACTGTTGGGCTAAGAAAATACTCTACCCTGCGGTTATTTGACCAAGATTAGACTGTTTGATCAAATTTATTCACTAGCTACCCTAAATTATTTGGCTAATATTAGATAGTATAGCCAAGCTTATTCACTAATCCTAAATACTTAAATTTAAAAGACTTGTCCATGTTTACATTGTATGGATCAAGTCATTATCAATTCATGGGGATTTATCCTTTTTCTTTTATGCCCTCTTTTTGTTTTTTTCATTTCATTTCTTTTCTTTCTTTTTTCTTTTTCTTTTGTAGAATGCAATAATATTTGCAAGTGAAAAGCACTAAAGGAACAAAATTACAATCAACAGTTGATCCTATAAATTATAGGCTTATAACAGGCACAATAAGTGTCTTATCACCTAAAAATAACTCTCAAAGATATACATGTGATCATTGGAAAAGTAATTAATACAACATAATGAAATACGATTCCATGGAAATTATGCACCACCTTCAGCAGAGCACAAAAAACTATATAAAGTGGGTTTTTAATGCATTTGTGTGACTTTATAGTTTGGGGTTTGCACGATCTATGTCGGCCTATGTGGTTGATCCTTTGATATCGACACAAATTTTCTTGAATTGAAATATCAACCACATTCGACACAATAAATGCCATCAAGGGTACTCTAAGGATGGATTACTAGGCATCCTCGGGATCCATACCTATTGAAGGTTGGTAGTTTGGTGGTTCTATGTCTCTTTAATACATGGGTAACCAAAATCCAAAATGCAGCATTCACACTTGGAACTAGCCTTAAGGGAGCTTGAACTGTCGCTATAAATAGCAGCCATGGGGAAACATTCAAAGAAGATAATATTATGCAAGGTTATGTTGTCTAAATGATCCTTGAGAGCCACATTCTCAAGCCATCATTTTGTGCAAACATAGCCACTAGCTAGTGTTTGGCCTCTTCCCGTGAATATTTCATGCACACTTCTTTGTTAGAGAGAGAGAGGATAATCCCAAGGAACACAAAAGAACCCTCCCAAGGAGGAAGGAAGAGTCCACTTGCACTCACTCATCCTCTGTGGCGTAACAACACATGTTTTTCATTGTTATATAATCATCATTGCTTCTCTTTTAATTATTGGTGCAATTTTCATAATGCCCACTTATTTCTTTTCCTTTATTTTTGTATTTGCAATGGTATTCACACATATGGATTAACTATAACCATTTACCTATTATATAGATTTTGACTTGTCTATACAAAGGCTATTTTTTCTCACCCAAGTGAGAAAAACAACCAAATAGTTGCACAACCAATGATGATCCATGTCAACCCTATGTTGACAAAACCTGGTCACACAACTGGGGGTAAGAGTACAACCATTGGGGGAACAAAGAAGAAGGTACAGAGGAATACTTAGACCACACCTCAAGTACCCCCTTCTTTCACAATTTGGGATGCTTCAGATCATCCTATAAACATGTGCCCCACTCTTCCTGAATTATAGAACCTTATCCACCTAATGCAATATTCATGATTCAATATATTATGCAGAACAAAAAATATCTAGTAGGAAATGACAGAATAATAATGATATATCCAGAAAAATATCAGAAGAACACCAGAATAACACCAGAATAATCACTAGGAAGAACAACTTTATTATTATAGCAATGTTCACTTGCCTCTTTGAGGGGGAAACCTCCAACAGAGTAGAGCTCTATTAAAATAATCTCCAAGACAATATATCCAATGCCTCCTACTCTTATTTATACTAATTCTACCTTCTAAGGAAAATTCTAGAGGAAGATATTTCTGGAAGAAAAAACTTCTATTGGGTCTTCTTACATTGACTCATTGTTATTTATTTATTAGGCCTTATTAACTAATGTCAACCTTTATTAAATAGAAAACATATACTACTAACTAATGACCCATGGAAAGGGGTTAGGATGGTCTTCTTACATTGACTTATTCTTCTTCATTTATTAGGCCTTATTAACTAATGTTGGCCTTTATTAAATAGAAAACATATACTACTAACTAATGACCCATGGAGAGGGGTTAGGATAGGATCATAACATGCCCCCCCACCCTTCAAAAGAATCCTTTTCCTAAAGGATGCAGGTGCATAAAATGATGAAGTATGGTCGTGGGTTCCTAGGTTGCCTCCTTTGGTGATGTGTCCTTCCACTTGATCAACACTTCCTTGATAGTGCGACCACTCAACTAACGTTCATGATTATTGAGAAATAATTATGGTTGGAGCCACATGGAACCTTCTTCATCTAATTTCAGTAGGATGGTTTGGGCTCTACAATTTTGTCCCACCACTTTCATCAGATAGGAAAGATGGAACACCGGATGGATTTTGGAAGTAGCAGGAAGGGCCAATTTGTAAGCCACATAACCAATATGCTTGATGATCTGGTAGGGTCCATAAAACTTAGGTGACAATTTGTGATGTCCCTGAGCTTTGAGAGATGTTTTCTTTTAAGGTTGGATCCTGAGAAACACTTGATCACCTTCCTGAAAAACCCTTTTTGAATGATGTTGGTCTGTCTGTTGCTTCATGTGATTTTGGTCCATGCGGAGGTTATCCTTCAGAGCTGCTAGAGTGGTTGTATGACCTTGCAAAATTGTATCAATATATTGGACCTTGGATGTGCCAGGAATATAGGTAATGACTGTCGGTGGCCTTTGGCCATACACTGCTTCATACAGGGTCATTTTAGTGGCTGTATGATAGGAAGTATTGTACCACCATTCTTCCAAAGGAAGCCACTACACCCACTAGTGTTGTTTGTTTGAAGAAAAACATCACAAGTAGGTTTCCAAACATTTGTTGACTACTGTTTTTCCATCAGATTGGGGGTGATAAGTTGTGCTCATGTTCAGTTGGGTGCCCTGCAATTTAAATAACTCTTGCCAAAATGTGCTGGTGAAATTTGGGTCATGTTCAGAGACAATAGAGGTTGGCATGCCATGTAGCTTGAAAATATGATCAATGAATACTTGTGCTACGAGTGTCGGTGTGAAAGGGTGAGGTAAGGGACAAAAATGAGCATAATTGGAGAGGCGATCAACCACCACCATGATGACAAACGTGTTCCTGACTTTAGGAAGGCCCACTATAAAATCCATGGAGATTTCTATCCACAAATAAGTTGGAATGGGTAAGGGATATAGTATGCCTGGAGACTTGACCATTTCACCTTTATTACGTTGACACAACTCACATTCTATGACAATTTGAAGTATATCCTCCTTCATGCTTTCCCCCAAAAAAATAATGATGAGCACGATCATATGTCTTTTGGAAGCCCAAATGACCCGCTATAGATGAGGAGTTGAACTCATTTTAGAGCCTAGGCTTGAGTGCTAAGGAGGGTGAGAGAACCAAGTGATCCTTATATTGAAAAATATTATCCTGTCAAGTGTATCCAGTGGGAGGATTAGGGTCCTCCTGAAGACGTTGAATTAATTTGGAGGTAGTATGGTGCGTTAGCCACTCTTGGCGCACTTCTTCAATCCAATTAGGGAACAACAAGGAGAAATAAAAGATGGATCCATACTCATGTTTTCTTGACAATGCATCTACTACTATGTTATATTTTCTCTTTTTGTATATGATTTCATAATCATAACCCAACATTTTTGTCAGCCACTTATTTTGTTTTGGAGATGACAGTCGCTACTCCAAAACAAATTCAAGCTATGGTGATTTCTTTTAATATGAATATTATGTACCAAGAGATATGGTTTCCAGGCGTGCACCGCATGGAGAATGGCCATCATTTATTTTTCATACATAGATCGGCCCAAATTACAACCACTCAACTCTTGGCTAATAAATTCCAAGGGTCGACCATCTTGGGTGAGCACTGCACCTATACCCATGCGAGAAGCATCTGATTATACCAAAAAGTTTTTGTTAAAGTCAAGAGATGCTAGGACAAGAGTAGTGCACATGGCCCTCTTTAACTCTTTGAAGGATTTCTCAACAACATGTGTCCAATGAAATGCATTCTTCTTAAGGAGGCCAGTCAAGAGCTTAGAAATTTTTCCATAATGGTTGACAAATTTCCCGTAATAGTCAGCGACACCAAGAAAACCCCTTAGGCACTTTAAGGTCATTGGGTATGACCATTCTTGCATAGATTGTATCTTTTTAGGGTCCACTTTTACCCCATATCTACTGACAATGTGCCCCAAGTAGTCCACTTCATTGGATCCAAATGAACATTTGGTATTTTTGAAAAATAATTTTTTTACTGTAAAAAGTGAAGGAATTTGTCCACATGAAGAAGATGGCTATCCTAGGTGCGGCTATAAATGAAGATGTCTCAAATAAAACCAAGAAAAAATTCCAAAGGTAAGGTTTCAATAGCTTATTCATGAGACTTTGGAAGGTGGATGGAGAATTGCAAAGGCCAAAAGGCATGGCAAATATTTCATAATGTCCCTCATGAATTCTGAAAGTAGTCTTCAGAATATCTTCCTCCTTCATCCAGATTTGGTGATAACCAGAGCGAAGGTCTAATTTGGTGAATACATGGGCACCTTGTAGTTCATCCAACAAATTATCAATGACAAGAATGGGAAATTTATATTTGATGGTCATTTTAGTCAGGGCACAAAAATCAGGGCACATGTGCCAAGTACCTTCTTTATTTAAATCCATCCCCACTGGGGAAGAATATGGGCTAGTACTAGGGAGAATTACCCCCACCTCCAGTAATTCCTGTACCATCTTTTCTATTTCATTTTTCTGAGAAAATGGATATCTGTAGGGGCATACATTGGGGTATTGAATACCCAGAAGGAGAGGGATGCTATGATCATGCTCACCCCTGGAAAGAGGTAAGGATGTAGGAATCTCAAAGATCTTGGGATACTTTTCCAAGATGAGTTGCGGGCTAGGAGGAACTACCCGAGAGCCATGTTCAATGACCTGGATGGCATTGAATTGAGCAATCACAACATGGTGGCCTTTGGTCAAGAGTTTTTCCATCCTATGAGAGCTGATGATTTCAAGAGATCCCGCTTGGAGAACCCTAAGAGTATATGGGGTGAGCTTATTGGGTGAAGCTCATATATAATTCTTGATAATCCATTATGATCGAATCTAGAGTGTGAAGCCATTCCATGTCCAATACAATATCACAACCGCCCATGTAAATAGAGAACATGTGGTTTTTCAGATGGTAATCACCCATTTGGAGTTTGAAATTCTCACAACATCCCCCACACTTCATAGTACCACCATTAGCGAGGATGATTTGAAAATTAGAAACAAGGTGGACAAAGCAATGGATCTCATCAGCGAGCCTACGATGAATAAAATTATGGGTGCCTCCACTATCAATCAACACCACAATTGGCCTATGTTTAATGTATCCCTTGATCTTCAATGTCTGTGGGGCTGAAATACCTAAGAGTGCATGAAGTGAGATGACCGAGTCCACAAATTCCATTGGCGTGACAACTGGATCTTCGACTGGATCACCTGGTTGATCCGCCTCTTGGTATCAAACCTCATCTGATGGTATGTCATCATAGGAAGAGGAAGCTGAGGCATCAATCTGGAAGAACTTTTGTTCTCTACATTTATCTCCTAGTGCATACTTTTCATTACAATAGTAGCAAAGGCCTTGCTTGTGACATTCCTCCATTTCGATAGGAGAGACCTTTTGGACCTTAAAATTTTGGGTTGGAGCAAGTGTATCCCCTGAGCAAGGACAGGTGGTAAATGCATCCTTCATGGATGACACTTGGAGGATGGTCTCTACTTCCCTAGCTAATTGACATGCAACCTGCAACTAGGTAGTAGGATGATGAATGTTCACATCAGCCTTCATAACTTCTTTTAGACCATTGATAAACAATTAAAGGTAAAATTCATCAGATAATCCCTTGGTATGGATAGCCAATTTTTCAAATGTCATGATGAAGTCTATGACAGATCTGGTTTGGTGCAACTTAGTGAGTCGGCCCAAAAATTGTGATTCCATATCAAAACGACACAAACTACTTTGGAGAACATGTTCCAATTGGGAGGTCCTGGATAACATTTCTTATGCCATTGCCACCATTATCAGCGTTCTTGATCCAAGTACAAAACTCTTGCATGGATTTTGGTCTCATCATTTCAAATATCATGAAGGGATAAGTATTTCTCCATTTGAGAAACCCACCCAGCTGGGTTGGAACCATAACATTTATGCATGTCAACTTTGGGCACCTTATTCCAAGAAGGTGGAGAACCCCAAGGGGAGAAGGAGGACTGATTATGTTCATAATGATAATACTGAATTTCTTCTGGGTTTGGATCAAAATTCTTACCCCTGAAGAGTTGCACCAATTTGTTGTCGTTCTAGTCAAGGGTTGTGGTGAATTCATTGCAGAGGGAAGCCATGTTGTCATCAATTTGTTGTTCTAGGTGGGAAATTCTATCCTCCAAGGTTTCTTGGGGTTGATAGTGAGTGGTAGGCATGGTAAAGGCTCAATTAGAAATGGAGGTGTCGGGATGGAAAAAATGGGCTTAAAAATGATAGGTACCCAGGTGATCAGGAAAAAGAGAGGAATCTAGTGGGATAGGTCTCAAGAAAGGCGTCCCAGAGGGGTTGGGTCCGAAGGAAAAAAAATAAAAATTGAAGGATACCACTGTGATTAGGATGAAGAGAGGAATGTTATGGGCTAGGTCACAAATAAGGGTGTTGACATGACCAAACTCATTTTTTTTACTCCTGTGGATTTATACTCCGAAACAAATAATACTGTCGAGGTGGAATGCCCAAATTCTTAACAGGACAAAAGATGTAGTAATTTTTCAACTCAAATGCAGACGACAAGGTTGCACTACAATATATATTGTCTTTTCTTTCTTTTTTTTGTTCCCAAGGGTTAGGGTTTGCAGGGAATTTACAATCAAGGGTTTTCCCTATGCTATAACTCTCTTATATATGTGTGGGGTCCAACAATAGTACTCGACCCAATATCTCAGGGAACCAACTAAGGAGGATAGACCGTACCCTTAGCTGTACTACCTAAATACCCAGGTACTAGAGAGTCACTTCCTAGGTGTTGTTCTCAGTGACACTATAACAGTCAGGCGACCGATCATTTTATCTACGAAGGGCTTCAAGATACCTAGGATGATCCATATACAGGTGCAATCTGATGCGCTACCACTCGAAGGGGTACCAATAGGGGTTACAAGGGTGGCCAACATATTTGCTCTTAAGAACCACTTGTATTTACTGTGTGTATGACTCCCCGACCATGGGTTTATGTGCATAAGGACAAATATTTGTAGCTTAAAGACACTAGAAACGTCTCTACCCTGAATGTTTTTATCCCACAAGTCTTTCCTTGGAAAGATCTTTGATACCACTTGCAATATTCCTGATAAAATATATTATGCATAAGAAAAAATATCTAGCAGACAATGATAGAATAATAATGATATATCCAAAAAAATATCAGAAGAACACCAAAATAACACCAAAATAATCACTAGGAAGAGAAACTTTATTATGATAGCAATGTTCACTTGCCTCTTCAAAGGGGAAACTTCTAGCAGAGTATATCTATATTACAATAATCTCCAAGACAAGATATGCAATGCCTCCTACTCTTATTTCTACTAATTCTACCTTCTAAGGAAACTTCTATAAGAAGATCTTTCTAGAAGCGGAAGCTTCTATTAGGTCTTCTTACATTGACTTATTCTTCTTTATTTATTATGCCTTAAAAAGTAATGTCAACCTTTATTAAATATAAAACATATCCTATGAACTAATGACCCATGGAGAGGGGTTAGGATCAGATCCTAACACCTACCAAGGGAACTACCACTCCTACCCACTCCCTCCATTGTAGGAACTTCTACAAAACCTACAAAGAAATCACTCACCACTCACAATAATAAATTTCATACCAATCACCTTTGTTCCATATGTTCAATGTATGGACACTACACTCACCACTGTCTTGATATATCACGCTTTTACGACATGTTGGTCATAGTTAATCAAACGACGCTCCCAACATCCTCCACCCAATTTTAATCACAACTGGGATCAACCTCTGAGCATGGTTTGTCCAATATTTATTAAATTTCCACCTCAATGAACTTATGGAATAGGTTCCCATGTGGACTTTGTGGTAGTTGAATCACTTCACCCATTATTTCTTGTTGGTCAATGAATATTGAACTCATCAAATGGCCTAGATTCAACACCTTTAGGAGCCTCTCCTTGCAACAAGAATCTCTAAAATTGTGACCAACCCTCAGGGCTCACTTCACTCCTCTCCATAGGAGAAAAAATCACCATCTTCTTCCCCTATGACCTCCCACGTACACTGATGGCAGGAGAGGTCCCCTCTTTCCCCAA
Source organism: Picea engelmannii (assembly GCA_009831015.1). Classification (NCBI taxonomy): domain Eukaryota; kingdom Viridiplantae; phylum Streptophyta; class Pinopsida; order Pinales; family Pinaceae; genus Picea; species Picea engelmannii. The sequence continues at coordinate 62,213 of ML802331.1, forward strand.
ATAATTCCCTAATCAATCATTGGCAAGAAATCCTCCCTCCTCTAGGAGAAAATGAAACAACAATTGTGTACATATATTCTATATTTCTTCAACCATATAAGGTTTAATACCTTCCGTCAAACACTCATCACCTATTATAAGCCCATTTTGTTTGTGCAATTTTTACATCTGTTAGTTCCTCAAAACCTAGTCTTGTGCCACTCTCTTGTGATATGCCTGACACCAAAATTCCCACCCAACATGTTCATGCCTCTCAAAGGTCCCTAATTTCCCCTTCGCATGTCTCCCATTTCAACGAGGATATTCTTGAGGCTATGAAAACACCTGACTATGCCTCAGATGCAATGCACCATCGATCATTATTCCTATCTCATGATGCATTTCAACCTACGATGTCATTTGACACACGTGTGGTTGAAACAAAAGACTCCATTCCTCCTCAGCACATAGAATGGTTCAAAAACCCAATCCTTGTCCCCAATACTTTAGAAGAAGGAGACATGGCCAACATTTCCTTGACCATGAAAGTGGACATTTCTATCAAACCCAGAGAGAAATTCTTACATATGAGGCTCATTTTCATGATTTTCAGGGCATATTTGCCTATTCGTATGCAAAAATGTTTGGCCTTGACCCTGCCATTGTTGAACACCATATCGACACATTGCTCGATGTTGTTCCCATTCAACAAAAGCATTAGCCTCTTCACCCGTCTAAAACAATGTCCATCAAAGTTGAAATCCATAAGCTTCACAAAGTTGGTTTCATCTACCCCATCACATACACTTCTTGGGTCTCTAACCCTATCGCTATCAACAAAAAATGGGGCACCATTTTCATTTGCACAAAATTTCAAGACTTGAACAAATCTTGTCCCAAAGAAAACTTCCTATCACCCTTCATGATCAAGTATTTGATTCTTGTTTCGGGCATGAGGTCCTCTCATTCATGGATAGATTCTTAGGGTATAATCAAATCCAAATATGCTACGCAGACTAATGCAAAACAACTTTCACTACACCATGGGGTGATTTCACATATCGTTTCATGCCTTTTGGCCTAAAAAATGTTGGAACCAGCTTCCAATAGGTGATGAATTATGCCTTTCATGACCTTTCCAATCTCATCCTATCCTATTTGGACAATCTCATGGATAGATCCAAGGAGTGATTCCAACATCTAGAATCCCTTCACACTATATTTCAAAGATGATGACAGTACAAGATTCATTTGAACCCTCTCAAGTGTGTATTTTGCATCACATTTAGTTGTTTGCTCAGATTCATTGTATCCCAATGGGGAATCATAGTTGACCCCCTCAAGGTCCAGGTTATTAGTGAAATCCCTCCTCCCAAGAATTTTCGCCAGCTACAAAGTCTACAAGGCAAGGTCAAATTTTTGCACCACTTTGTCCGTGATTATGCCACTTACAAAGATGACTTCTTATGCCTCTTACATTAAGACATCCATTTTCAATGGGATGACTAGTATTAATAATCCTTTTGGGCATTAGAAGCCACTCTCTCAAAATACTCATTGATAAGTCCCCCCGACTTCAATAAATATTATATCCTATACCTCGTTTCTTTAGAGGTGTAACGTTCCCAACCTCCAAGCTGAGTCTATCACTGTGGAAAAAGACTTAGCCTGCTAAAAACAAATTTAAAAACACCCCATACATATAAAAAAAAACCAACGGGAAACATGCCGATAAAATTTATAGCAAAAAAATATGTTGATTTACCCATGCATCTACAACATTTATAAAAGCATCAATGCACCCAGTAAGCACACAACAAACATACAACATTCAATAATCATTTATATAGAAAAATAATCATAGATAAACAATAGAACACTTATTTTCTTTTAAATATAACCAAATAGTTGCATATGAAGGATGAACCTTCCAGCCATAGGCACTGCTATTCCAAAATCTTAGCAGCAAGCCACCCCCGAGCTAAGGCTATGAGTACACAAGGAGATCTATCCCTTTGGTTGTCAGCTCTCCACACTCAGCAACCCAAAACCCAGGTTCTACTTCTATAGTAGCTTTAATCCACCATCTCTCTCTTCTCCACAACCTACACAAACCAAAGAATGCACCCCCTCCACTGCTCACAACCCCTTAGGTTGTACCATTCATTTATCAAGGATTCTAGTGCACTTGGTTGGCCAAGAATATCTTAGCTAGGGACTTCAAGAATCTTTGTTGTTTTAGGAGTTCTCTTAGCAACATTCCCAAGGTTCTTGAGCCATTTCCTCATTGAGAAACACACTACATGCTTACAACCTATTTTATAGGCACACATGCCTCATTTTTGGCATAAAAGATAGCCCAAAAATGGTTTCCTTCAAGAATATCATGGCTGGTTCTCTTCCTAGCACTCAAATCTTCTCTTGTTGCCCAAAATCTGCATGCAAAAACTGTCTTCCCTGGCCATACAAATTTCCTCCCGAAATCAGTTGACTTCTCACTCTACCTAATTTTGATTGTAATTCAACCCCATGCTCCCCAATAACTATGGGATGTGACTCCTCACACCCACCCTCTTACATTAAATAAATGATTAGCATGGGAACACTCAACAACAAAATCAAAGGTTTACACAATGATAATAATTCAGGAATGTGGGTTGGATTAATACCCATAAACAAAATCCTCCTTGGACCCCTCTCTCTTGTGGAATCATAGCCCCCCATCATTTTCATCCCTCTTGTATCGCAACTAGAGATAACTTCTTTTTATTAATGATTTCAATATTCATAATATACAATTTGGCCCTTGAGAATATTAATTAGTATGGACTCTTTGCCTCAATCATATCGTCTCACCAACCTAATTCACATTTATACAATTACATTATAATTTGATGGAATTAAAACTAGGGGCATTACATTCCCCTCTCCCTTATTTTTTCACTATCCTCAGTGCACAAGACCACCAGGTGTACATACAATTACAATGCTAGGATCTTTGGCCATAAATCAACATATAGGCTCTCTAGCCTAATATCACACAAGCATTCTATCCTAAATATAAATGTATAGACACTTCAGCCCCCAAAAATCACAAATAAATAGGTGCTTCGGCCCCAAAACATAGTTACATAGGCTCTCTGGCCCCAAAACATAGATACATAAACCATTGGTATTCTCCAACAACTATCCCGATTTCCACCAGCTCTCTTCCACCAACCTACCCAACCCAAGGAATGTACACCCTTCATTTTTCTTAGTCCATCAGGATCTACCATTCTTTTATCAGGGTTGACCCAAGGAATGTGCCCCCTTCATTTCTCTTAGTCCATTGGGATGCACAATTAGTTTATTAGGTTCTTTCAAGAACAAATGATCGGGAATATTACTACTAAGAACTCAAGGGAACTTTTTGATAGGAAAAATAACAGGAAAATAAAATAACTAGCAACAACCTTGTTGTTGCAGTGAAACCCACATAGGAGTTCACTCTTCAGGCTTGACAACCCGGTTCTTCGAAAATGCAACTCACACATAGGAATTCAGTCTTCAGGCTTGACAACCTAGTTCTTCTGCAATCCTGACAAGTTGCTTCTTCTACAAGCCCGACAACTTACTTCTTTAGGTTGTACTCACCCTCTAGGCCCACACATCCCTTTCTCTGTTCTATAGTTCCTCAAGAAATCCATCATTTTCCAAGGTGTTCTTGCTCAGACAAATGCCAACCAGTTGCTATAATTTCATTAACAATATGTAACCTATGGAAAACATCCCATCTGCATCATATGCATGCAGTCAACATGAGACATCATAATAAAATTTAAATTATAATTTTCAAATATGTTTTATACAGGAAAACAAAATGTCCAAAACATGAGTTTTTTTCTCATAATTGTTTGTCTCTTGCAACGGTAGATATCAATATTCCTTATGGGATTACATCCCTTCCATACCTAAGACCATTTTTGTTTCAATTTTCTCAATGTCCATGCATCCAAACAAATTGTTAGTATATCATAACAATCTTCAACTATTACTTTCTCAAATTTGTTTCATACAAAAAAATAAAATTTCCCAAGCATGAGTTTTATGATCATTATGTTTGGTTCTTGTAGTTGTAGATATCGGTCTTCCTTATGGGTTTACATCATTTCCATATCCAAGACTACTCTACCTACAATTTCCTTAACTTTCTTGCAGCCAAACAAGATTGTTTTTTTTATTTTATAGGAACGGTTATAGAGATTTATTTAATATTTGGCAAAGAGGGTTGCCTAACCCTTACATCGAAAAATCAGAGCTACTGCCCTGTATTCCATCTTCCAGCTTGTATGCTTAACCTTACAAACAAAATCCTAAGTTCTAATTTCCGGTGGTTCCCAATCGGATGAAGCTTAAACTACTATTTAGCGAAAGACTTGACTTCTGCTGGATTTGTGGAGCACCCTGAGGTCTTTTGGCCGAAGCCCACCACCGGTTATCTTCATTACTTGATCTTGGAGGCTGCATCTATTGTAGATTTCGAAATCTTGTTGAGTGCCTTAGTAATATCTTCAACCTTTTTCTCCAGTTTACAGAGGCATTTTCCCAGATCGCCCATGAGGTTGGCAGCATCCTTGAGTCCCGTCTGAAGTTCGTCGGTTAACTCCTCCCTTAATTCTTACAGTTCAGTATTTAGCGTTTCCCATTTCCACTTAATCATGGACGCTTTGATGCTTTCCCGCTCTTCTCTGATCATTTCGATTCTCTCCTTCGGAGTGAGAGAAGGCTTGGAAGATGACTCCATCCTTTCTGCTTCTACAATTTTGCTCTTCCTTATGCTTGCAAAATCGCACACCTGTCTGAGGGGATGAGGGTTTGCATCGACTGGGCTCCCTTTAAAGACTATTCCGACTGCCTCATATTGTGATCCCCCTTGGATTGAAACAAAGTCCGAATCTCTGGACTGAGATTTCATCCGTCCCCCAAGAGATGATCTGGATCTGGTGTCCTTCAGAACTGACACCTTGCCCATGTGAAGAGACAACTCGCGAGTTCCCATACGCTTAGGGTATTGTAAGGTAAGCTGCTCCCTCATTGACATTCAGATGGCCTTTACTCAGATGAGTACCACAATTCGCCTCCTTGTCTGTCTGTCCATTCAAAGCTCTCATCACATGAAAATTTTTATATTCCTTGACCTGTGCCAATAGTAGGAAGATCTTTTTGTACAATTGGGCCAAGTTCATATCCTTTGGAATCTTTTTGGAATTCAACGCATCTACAACCTTTTTTGAGTCTCCAAAGATTATAATTTTCTGGACGTCCATCTTTGACACCTAGGTGAGGCCTTGCCATAGTGCTAGAAATTCGTCTTGATTGTTGGAGGCGTATCCCAGTCCCCACGCGTAAGTCAAGTGGATTGTGCTTGAGGGTTCCAAAATTATGCCCCCTCCCCCTGCCTGACCAGGGTTACCTTTAGAGGCTCCATCGAAGAAGAGACACCACTCATCCAGCGAAGATCTCCATTTCAGGAAATCCTGTTCCTCCATCCGTATTTCCCAAGTTCTTTTTTCCGGGGGTTTGGTTCCTTTGGTGTCAGGATGGGTTTGCTTGAATTCCTTAAGCCAACTTTCTTCATCAGCCGAGAGATTGGTCTAATTCTTGATGGCGGTATTCACATTTATAGATTTTAATATCATAGTCCTGGCTTTAATAGCCACCTGGGAAGGTTGCCTGCTTTCTTCTTTGAAAATTCTGTTATTCCTCTCCAACCAAATCTTCCAACATAGGAATTTGGGAATCCACATCCAAATGGTTTTGAGGAAGTTTTTCTTACTCAGATCAAACGGGGACAAAGTCATCCAGCTGCTTATAAGTTCCGAGGCTGAGATTAGTAGATTGGAGGATAACGAACCTATTAGAAGGCCCCAAGCTTCTTTGGAGAACTCACAAATAAAGAAAAGATGCGCAGAGGTTTCTTCTGCCTGATTACACAGGGGGCAACAAGAAGGCCCTTCCCAACCTTTCCTCTTTAGATTATCATAAGTTAAAATGTTGTTGTGGAGAAGAGTCCAAACAAAAAGTTCTACTTTAGGGATTGAGGGAGAGTGCCAAAGTGCTTTCCATGGCCCTGGATTGGTAGGGACCCATGGCAAGTCAAAAAGAGCCGAATAGCCAGCTGTTGCTGTGTATACCCCCGAATCTGAACACCATCCCCGCTTATCTTTTGATCTGGCACTAATTGGTGCTTTCCCTTGAAGGAAGTCCAACAAAAGTGCTGCTTCTTCTTTGAGTTCGTCCGTATAATCCCCTAGATTCCAACCTTCCCAGGATTGCTTGTCATCATTCTTCCAAAGGGAGATATCCCAAAGCGATCTGCAATTGTTGTCCTGGAGCCAATCCTTGATATTCCTTGTTTCTCTTGACCATGTAAGGGGTTGTTCTCCAAGAATGGAGTCCTCCCATATCCAAATTTTTCCCCCGTTCCCCGGTATCCAGGTAAGCTTTGGATTAAAGAATGGCAGGGCTCTTTGGCACAAGTTGAAGATCGGGGAGCCTTTCTGCACTTTTGTAGGTCTTTCAAGACATCTGTCCCTATCACCTGTAAAGTATTTTTTCCTGAGGATTTTCTTTCTCTAGGTTCTTTTCTTGGTAATCATATTCCAAAGAAGCTTACCTCCCATAGCAAGATTATGAGTAGCCCCATCTCTGACGTTCGATCCACCTTCCATCTTTGGCTTCTTGACCTTGTCCCATTTAACTAAGTGGATTTTCCTTTCACAATTCTTTCCTCCTTCCCACATAAATCTTTGAAGCAGCTCATCAATTTTATTGGTTATAGTTTTGGGAGCAAGAAACACCGAACACTGATAAATTGGGAGGCTGGTTATGACCGATTTCATCAGCACCACCTTACCTGCTTTGTTAAGCCAATTTTCTCCCCATGCTTGGATCTTGTTTTTGAGTTTATCCACCATGGGCATCCAGTGTGTGACCTTAGAGGAGCCTTTGAAGATTGGAATCCCCAGATAGATGAAGTTGTCCCAGGTTGTTATGCCTTCCATCTCAAGAATCCGACCTATTTGTAGCATTTCTCTCGGATTACAATTCCAACCAAATATCTTACTTTTGTGGTAATTTATTTCGCTGCCAGAGCTGGCTTTATAGAGGTCAAGTTCTGTTTTGAAATTCCTTGCTGTCTTGAGGGTGGCTTCTCCCAATAAGAGGGTGTCATCAACGAACTAAGCATGGCTAACCTCCTTGATTGTAGGGACTATTCTTATTCCTGGAAGGACTCTTCTTTGAATACAGCTCTGCAATTGGAAGCTTAGCACCGAGGCTTGTATGACATAGAGCACAGGGGAGAGCGGGCAGCCTTGCCTTAACCCTCTTGAAGCCTGAAAAAACTTGGCAGGGCGTCCATTTATGAGTGGGGAAATCGATGGGGCTGTAATATAGGCCTTAACCCACCCAATGAACTTCTGATTGAACCCAAAATTCCTCATGACTGCAAACAGAAAGTCGTGTCTAACCCTGTCGAATGCATTGGCTAGATCCAACATGATTACCATTCCCTTCTCTTTTTTCTTGCAGCTAGTGTGGATGGCTTCTTGGACTAGAATAATGTTATCTAGAATTTGTCTCCCTTTCACAAACCCTCCTTGGTTTTCCAGAATCAAATTTGGCAAAATTCTTTTGAGCCTGTTAGCCATTATTTTGGTGATAATTTTGTAGCCCGTGTTACAAAGGGATATTGGTCTGAATCTGTCGAAGTTTTTATCTCCTTTTTCTTTTGGGATGAGGGCCAGGAAGGAAGAGTTTGTACTGCCACCCAACTTATTACAGTTCTGAGACTTCGTAACCATTCTTCATAGGTCCTTTTCTATTATATCCCAACAGTGAGTGTAGAAACGGGCTGTGAAACCGTCCTTCCTAGGTGCTTTGTCTGGGTCCATGTTGAATATGGATTTCCTAATTTCGTTAATGCTGACAGGTCTGTTCAGTCTCCAGTTGTCCTCTTTGGTAACCAGAGCTGGAATTTCTGATAATGGATAGGATTCCGAGTCCAAGACCTCCATATCGGGTGCTGAGTAAAGGTTCTTGAAGAATGAATGAGCCGCCTCCTTTATGCCTTGGGACTCCTTGAAGACTTGGTCCTTCCATTGAATCTCATTGATGGAGTTGTAGTTTTTCCTTGCCTGAGTTTGCTTGTGGAAGAAGGCTGTGTTCTTGTCTCCATCTTGGAGCCATAGTGCCCTTGATTTGACTCTCCAATAGATTTCCTCTTCTCTGCAACTTTTATGATATTTCCTTTGAATCTCGGATTCCTGGATGAGAATCTCCTGGGTGACTTGGGCTTCTTCCATGATCAGTTGATGCCCTTCCAATAACTTCTGAGTTCTTTTCCTTTCATCCATGGGGGAGCCTAGATTTTTAGCCCACCTTTTAAGGTTAACTTTGAGTCTTCTGAGCTTCTCTTCCCATACGAAGAAGGGGGATCCTGAGATAGGAACTTTCCAAGTGTTTTGAACTAGGCTGAGAAAGTCATTTTGACTTGTCCAATTTGGGCAAAATCTAAACGGAATAGGGCCAAGCGATGAGCCATAAAGGAGGGAGAGGGAGATGGGTTTATGGTCAGAGGTGTAATGAGGGAGGATCTTGGAGATTTCCATGAGACTGAGGGTAAGAAAGGAGGAGTGGATGAGGAAGTGGTCAAGCCTGGCTGCTATATGACCTGGTCCTATTCTTTTGTTGGACCAAGTATAATTCCTGTTGGTTGGCGAAATATCTTCCAACTCCCACTCCGACATTAACTCTTCTACCCATTCTCTAGCAGGATCCCAGACAATAGAACCCCCTTTCTTCTCACCCAATGATAAGGTCACATTTAGATTTCCGGCCACTACTAAATTCTCGCTATTATGTCGATTGAGAAACAATTTTAAAGAGTCCCAACATTCTTTCTTCTCATTAAATGAAACAAGGACATACAGGTTAAAAATACTTACCAGGTGTCCAGATCCTTTATGGTACAATTTGGTAAATAACCAATGCATGGTTCCTGCTTCTTCTACTAACTCGAGCTGAGCCAAACAAGATTGTTAGCAGTCGTGTACATTTTCAGTTGTTCATGAAATGATCTCAGAATTATAATTTACCCAATTCAATCATTTCAATCCATTGTTCACATTAAAAATTGAATTCAACCATTAATCATATTATCTATAATGAAGCTATCATTCATTGTATATGCATCATCAACATATCAATATTTTCATAATGCAATCAAACTTTACCAATAAATAAAAACCAATGTGCCAATGATCATGGCCACATCTACACAATGCATCCTTGCATTGATTCCAGAATACCATATATCCATGTCATGTATTCCACCATGTGAGTTGGAAGGTATATCCCACACTTTAACACATTATCCAACTCTTCCCCACTTACCTGTCCGATCATTTGGATACGTTCCTCTTCAACCCAAACACAACACTAGGAATATAAATCTCTTAGTGGTCTCTCATGTTGGAAAAGAGGTTGCAGTCCAAACATTAGTTATATAGTAGGGAATCTATCATGCATTTGTATGGCGCTATATCCATTCCATTTACAACCACATCATGGCGTCACCCATGACCATTTCTAATGGCATTCATTGCTACAACAAGAGTAATTTCTTCTGACTTAATCTTGGTTATGTTCTCATAACCAACATAACACAATATGCAACTAAATTTATCATAAATGCATTCAAGCATGTGAGTACTCGAGGCCTTATAACTTTACATCAATTTCAAATATAAAAATTTGACTGAAAGAATTCTTACCTCAATTCTCTGAAGCATTTATGCATCATAAGAACCCCAAATGCATACATGCATAACTACTATTAATTTACTTGATGCTACCTGACTAGCTGATATTGTTGTGGCAGCTTGCAAGCTCCCATTTATTGACCTCTTTATCAACATCTTACCATCTTCATTGTCTTCACATGCATGGTTTTCATATGTAGCAACAATAACATATTTATCCATGCTTTACGTAATTTTCTGGATACACAATCCATCATCAGTTTTATTCAATATCACAACATCATCAATACATGTATATATATCAGCATACTACTCTTAGTCTATTATCATGCCATATACATGTCTAGACATGTCCATATTCACAATGCACATCAATATGCATTAATCATTCAATCTCAACATGCCTACTCCATGCACATGCATTCTAGATTTATTATATGCATCATACATCCTTTCCATTATGCCCTCCAATGCATATTTATTTCAACTTTATTTATTTATTTTATTTTGTTGTCATTGTAGATGGTTTTCCTTGAATCCTTCTAGATCCTTGCTACTTTGTGCTCATCCACTATGCTCATATGTGCATCACTAATCCATATTATGAACCTCTATCCAAGACCCACTTTTCCATTCTGCATTTTCAGCCATTGGATCCACTAGTGTTTCCATCTCACAGATGCTTTCTTTATGAAGAGAATCATGTCCAAAAATATTGTTGGCTAAAATAATTAATATTTATAGTTTTGTAACATGCACTACTCCAACTGAATATTAATGATACAATCTAATTATCCACTCCCCATTTCCTTGACCAAACCAATCTTGAAACACCATTCTCATTTATTGACATTTCAACATTTTGAAATGTTTCTTTTATGTTCTCTTTTCCAATACCCTCTTCTATCCATCGATTTTCTCAACTTAAATACTTCTCTTCACTTCACTAAGTGATTCATAGAGACTCATTTCTTGGCCACTCAATACCAATCTTCTCCAAATGGAATGCTACACTCCTCTGTTTTCATATGTACCCTGTTCCATTGCACACTTTGATAATGGAGGAAACTCTCTTTCTCTAAATAATTTTAGACACAAGTATCTAAGCCATATATTAACAATTCATTTTTCCTACATTCTTATTCTTACACATAGATTTGACTCATCCACCCCACGAGTCACACCTCATATCATGATATCCTTTATTTTTTTCTCTTGCAACAAGCTATGTAGTGTTCACTACATTTCTACCTTTCAAGGCTATGGAGTCCTCCCTTAACTCTTGAGTCCTCCCTTAACTCTTGGTGCATGAAAATGACATTCTTCACATGTTGGCTTCATGTTCATGTGAGGTTTCTATTGATTCTCCTTTGTAATCCATTCAATATCTATAGTGATTGAATACTAATATTGGCTCTATTATTATGAGTTCTTGTCAACCTTTCAATACTTGATCTGCAACCCTACACTTCCCTCTGCAGCTCTTTGATTACTCAAACAACTGTACAAGATTGACCTGCTTCCATGTACAATTGAGATACTTCCTTTTAGGTTCCATCTCTTCTTTATACCATGTCAAGCATAGAACCATATTCTTCCTAATGTGTCTTCTCAGTAATTTCCTTTTTGAATACCACTTCCCTATTTATGTTATCCTTGAAATTCCATCCCATTATACCTTGGAGATACACTCAGCACCCTTGAAATGTACTCAACATTCTCTATATGCACAATCAATTCCCTTTCATTGTTTTCATATTTCTTTGAGTGTTGCAATATACTCCAAATGACTTAGCATCCACCTATGATACCTTTTTCTACTTACCTTGACTATTCATGGACTTTGTCCAATTCTAGAATCCAATTAATTTTTATGGATTACCTCTCATTGGAGTCTAATTGCATCCATGTAGGAAAAAACTACACATAATGGATTTTTCACTCTCTCATCCACTGAGTGATTTACTCTTGTACCCTGTTTTCCATTAGTCACTCTAACATAGATGATGTACTACTCTAATTATTCATAGAATAATTCCTAGATAAAATGCACCTTACCTTCATATATGCATTATGATCCTTTTTATTAGAACACCACCTTCTTGGATTCTCAATTTACCTAGTTGAACCTGAATCATATCTTAACATTCTTCCTTCCTGGCCTATGATCATCTTGTGAAAAATCCTTGACATAACAGTCTCTGATCAAGTGTCTCTTATCATCCTTGACACTAAGGTTCAAACCCTTTTACCTTCTATTCAAACCACTTTTCATGTTCCCATGCTTTGCACCTCCGTGTGTACCTAGTGCACATGCAATATAATGAATTCTAGATGGTCCTTCTTTCTCATCATTCACATTTGATATGCACATCTGTCATATATCATTATTTTCTCACATCAAAATTTCATTGGAGGTATTCCATATTTCTCATTGATTATATAAGTATTGTTGTTATGACTTTCTTAACAATCACATGCTTATTTTGAAGGACTGTCTCTACCTTTCCCTCATGTACGTAGACTTATCTTGCATCCCACCCCCCCCAATAGACACACATATATAGACCTCATTATAAACATTATATGTTCCATATGTTTAATATTATAATAAATGTGCATACAACAAAATTTGTTACCTAAAAACTATCATTTACAATTCTAGAAACATATGCAAATTTTTTCCCTTTAAGGTCAGTAGTCGTCTTCCTTCTGATTTCTTATCAGTTTATCTAATCAATTCACAATTATGGGTGCATATATGGATTATTCTATCCAATATGTTTCCAATGAATATTTTCTTTCTCAAATATGATCTCTAAGAAAAAAGTTATAGTCATCTGAATATTGCTAATTTACCCCTTTTGTACACTTTTCATTCTCCTGCAATTAATCCCAGATACCAACTTCTCCCACTTGTATAAGTAAATATGTAAATAACCATAGAAAATATTATATGAGAAATAGATATTATTGATTATAGGGAAATCATAAAAATTATCATATCATCAATCTGATCTTCAAATAAAAAACTACAACAATCTGGAAATGACAACTATCATTTTTTCACCCCTTTTTCCAGACTTAGAATCTTTAGCCAAACTGTGCACTTCTGGAAAAAAATAAATAGATAAAATTTGTATGGATTGATGATTATACAAAATGTTGAATGCATAATTTTTTCTAGTTTTTTCATCCAGGGACCCTTTTCCTCTGAAAATCACAAAAATCCCAAAAAAGTGGTCCAGAATAGTGGAGTTTTCCCTGTTTCAGCATCTCCATTCCAAACCCCTTTGGATTTATTCAATTACTTTATGGGATATTTCCATGCGTACTTTATGGAATCTCTCCAATAGTTTCATTTTAATCTGGGTCTCTGCCAATTATCTAGACCCAAATATTTAAAAACCACTATTTTGCGATTTTTGACAAATCCAAGCAAGAATGAGTAATGCCCATTTCTCTCGCTTTTGTAGATATCCTCATTGAGGACAAAAACCAGAAGTTTCATCTCAATTGGAAATAATCTACTCTAGTTATGTCCAAAATAAGATTTTGGCTCCAGACTTGTTTTTTTTTTTAAGACTAAGGACAATTTTTCCTACATGGCATCTTTGTTGACGTGACTACTGATGTGGCATTCCAAGTCCACATGAAACCTTGAGTGATTCCATGTCATCCTCCTGGACCCTTTATCCCTATCTCATCGACCTTCTCTCCCTTATTTCTCTTCTTTCTCTTACATTGGCCTTAAACATTAATAAAATATTAATATTTTATGAACCCAACTGGCACACATATGACCCCAGATGGGACAAGGGTCCCACCTTGATTGACATATTCCACATGGCACTGATTCATTGGTCATGGGGATGGGAGGGGGATGGGAGGGTCCCATCCCATACCTTTACCTTGGCATGTGCAATTTTTCACGTCTCATAGATCTGACGATTGAGATCTAGCAAGATCAATGATGGAAAGGCCATGTCGCATCCCAAACATGCATGAGCTTTACACAAACTTTGGGTAGTGAAAATGGTTTCCTCCTACTACATGGCATGATTTGAGTGGTGTCATATGGTACAAGGCCATGAGCCAAAACCACTCCTCTACCCATGCGACAATGGTTTATGGTTTTGACACTAGTACATTGGGCCCATTTTCTAACAATTTACCAACGCATGTTCATCACCACAACGTATCAAGTACAATGAAGGCTACAATCGATTTTTCATCGCGTCACCTCTGTCACAATTACAACGATCACAATTTCATCGCAATACAGACGAACACACTCATCATACCATCAACCGATGTTGTTCCCAAATCTAGGTTGTTCTTGTCGTTGGTCTGTCATAAGAGCGACTACCCTACGATAAACATGCCCCGTCAGTTCGTCTCAAATCCATTACATTGTCATCGATAATACTTCAAAATATAGACAGATGTCCTTCGTAGGAGCAAAATATCATCGATGAATGTGCCGCATTAGTTTTTCACAAATCCATCATGTTTTCGTCTCTAGTTTTTATAAGAGAGACAAATCATCAATGAATGTGAACCATCAGTTCGTCACAACTCCATCACATTTTTCTTCTCCAGTCTGTTGACAGATCAACTAAGCTACGATTAATTTTCCACAAAATATCATCATGATCTTGTCGAGCTATCGATAGGATACCGATGAATGAGATGTATTTACAATGGTTACTGGGTGAGAAAGAAAATGTTACGGTAATCGAACCATCGACGAACTGAGTAGTCGATGGTCCGGCAAAGGGTTATTAGTTATAAAAAATATATATTGGTTATTTCAATGTATTGTTCCAATTAGATATACTATATAGATATTAGTACAACCATGAACACTATCAATAAGCAATGGGAAATGAAGAATAAATCATCATGTCACCTCTATTACAAACAACTTGTAATGGTCCTAGAAACTCGATGGGAATGAACAACAAGAGATGAGACATGCAACCCGCAAGTGGTTAAGTGAATTAACAAGTGAAACCCACCAATGGTGCATATGCACACGAACAACAAGAGATGATCAACGAGAAATTGAAAAAAACAAGAGACAGAAACCCACAATTTGCATCGAGTGACTAGAATGGAACATGAATGATGAACAACAACTAATTTAACGTTGTCTCTAATTTTGTGCTTGAGAAACCAATGGTTTTAGCTTCTTCTGTTCTTCTTTATTCTAGTTCACTCCCTAACTTTGGCATTGTAATTGTCATAATATCCTCCAAAATTCATGGATTTTTTTCAATAGTAATATGGTTATATTTGTGATCTGTTTCTCAACTTTTTTTTTGCAACTTCAACAAGTGCCAAGGATTCTCTTTCTCCTTTCTTTGTATTCTGGTTGTAGATACTCATCGAGTCTTATTTGGTTGAAAAGGGTGGACTTGATAAGAGGATTCATCAAGGAACATAGGCCAATGCCATCAATGGTTTTCTCATAGTGGTAGCTGAGAGTCAAAGCATATACACATATGTGGAAGCAATGTTGTGGGCCAAAATAACAGACCTTTGGTAGTGAATCTTTATGGTAGTCAATGCCATTTGTCCTTTTTATTCACACTTTATAGGAAAGTCTCAAAATTTTGTATCATATCCTACTATCAATTAATATGGTTTTGTTGTGCCCATGGGGCTCGTTGAAGCATTAATTTTAGTATGGGTAGATCTATGAAACAATCAAGTGGCATGATAGCCACCTTTTGTAACTATTTTCCTAGTTTATTAAATTTCAATTTCAAACAATTATGTTTTTCTATGAATAAATGTCTCAATGAATACTTATTGAAATGGTATTGTGTAAAATATGAATGCCTCCGTGAAGTTTCATCCTCTAATAAAGTAGAAACAAAAGGATAATATGAAGACATGGACATCTATGGAACCCTAAGAAAAAAATTCAATGTTGCAAATATAAGGTTGTGGGATAAAGTATAAGGTATATGGTTCCATTTTAAGATACAATACAAGGTTTGTGGATAAAATATTTTCACAAAAGGTTGTTCAATTTGAAGAAAGTTTTGCATCTATAGCTATTATGAATACAATTATATTGGTGTTAACTATAAAAACTCATTTTAAATTAGTTAAGAAAAATAACAAGCATACTTGCAAAACATAAAACACCTATGTACTCTCTAATATTCATGTAATGTAACTCCATTTAATCTTTCCTCGGATGTACCCAAATTAAGCATTAATTCTTTATAATTAGGGGTGAGGGAAAGTAGAAAAAAAACCATCTAGTCAATAATTCAATTGCATCAAAGCATAGGGTGAATTACAAACTATTATTACACAATACAAATCAAAGGGTAAGACTTAAACATAATAAGTGAGAGTCTGAGCTAACCTCTATTACATTTAATGCTCCTCAATTGTATACATTATAAGTTAAACAAAATGACTAAAAAATTTCCAATGAAATGATGCAATGTTTTTATTGAAATTAAAATCACACTAGGATGGCCATGTTCCATTGACCCAACAACAATGTACCTTAAAAATACATTGTGTGAAGATCAATTTGTTGAAACAATTTCAAATTTACATACCCAACAACAAGTGAAACCCACCAATGGCACATATGCATATGAACAAAAAGATATGATAAGAGATAGGTTGCAAAAAACAAGAGACATAAACCCACAAGCTACATCGAGTGACTAGAATGGACCAAGAATGATGAAAATAAACTAATTTCATGTTGTCTCTGATTTTGTGCTTGAGAAAATGAGGGTTTTAGGTTCTTTTTCTTTTCTTTCTTCCAGTTCATTCCCCAACTTTGGCATCGTAATTTTCATCCATGTGGAAAAACGATATGTTGAATTCAAGGGTTTTCCTCTGAATTTCAACTAGCCGAGGCATTCTCCTTTGAATACATAAGGTTTTTTCTTATCTTTTTTGTTCATGTACCGCCATATTAAGGGTTTTAACATTCATCCCTTCATCCGGTCAACTTCATTGTAGTATACCTAGGGAGGTAATATTGGTTACCTCCCTAGGTACCCCATATTACCTATCGGTAATGTAGTGTAGCTAGAGAGGTATTGGGGGGGGGGGGGGANGGGGGGGGGGGGGGGAAGAGGGCCCATAGTGATAATAGTGGAGACCAATCAATGTAAGGTGGAATAATTCCACTATATTATTAAATAATGCCCACTATGGTAGTTAGATATAATAAATGTAAGAGGACTTACTAGAAGGTTCTAATTCTATAAGGTTCCTCCTCTAGAATGTTCTTAGGTGGTTGCTAGCACTATAAAAAGGTTCAAGCAATGTAATGGGATGTCAAGAGAAGTATTGTATTTTGAGTTGAAGCTCATTAGGAGGTTTGAACCTCCAAGAGGCAAGTTATCATCAGATGATCCCTTCCATAATAGGATCCATTGTATGGCGTGGTTGTTCGAGATACTTCACACACACCTAGGATTTATTTTTCCTAAGGTTTTCCATATGTTTATTAGTCATTATCCAGTCTCCTACATTTTAGGGAGAATATTCCTTTTCCTACATTCTAGAGAATTTTCTCTTCATTTCACACTTCGGTTGGATCAATTGAATGGAGTCTTGATGCCACATTGGTTCTATTATCCCCATTTTTTGGATAACTAAGGAAATCATGTCTCAAGGCCCTTAGGTTGCAGATATGGAGTGTCAAGAGACTACATGAACAACAATACCATTTTGCATAGATGGAAAACCCACTCACCATCGAAAATGGTCATAGTTTTGTAGATGGAATCACCACACTAGCTAGCTTCCGAAAGGCAGTGGGCCTTGCTCCATGAGGTACAAGTCAATATTATGGTGAGCATCATTTCAATATTTAAGCTAGTTGAGTATGTTGTATCTTAGATTTCTCTATATTTCATGATATGTGCTTGGAAATCATGCCTTTTTCCCTGCTTCACGTTGGTGGTTGACATTTTTCCCTAGTAAGTGGGTTTCCTTGGGAATGAGTTTGCTACTGGGAACTCCCTTAATGATCTATCTTACTATTCTCGACCATACTTACCACTTTCCATCATTTCCCCCCTCCATTTCCTTATCTCTTGGGATTTTAGGGTGTATTGACCCAAGAAGGGGTTGTCCTTCATTTTATGGGAAGAAGGGGCTGAAGGCCTAGAGGGGTTGATGTTGAGTAAGAGATAAAATCCTTCTATAAACCTTCGAGATGTTTTGCTCATGGATCACACAAGAAAGCACTGAAATGATTATCCTTGAGTAAAGGGGGCCCACAATATAATAAATAATTCTTAAAAGGTTAGTTGAAGGATAGGAGGTCTCATCACGAGCTGACCTATCACATCCATGAATATCTAGTGTTATGACATTGTCATCATCTTCTCACCAAAATAGGGCAATGGATCTTAGTTGCATGGCTTGGAGAAAGGGGGTCTCATCATGAACTAACCTTCTCATTTACACTAGTGTTTGTGGTTGAAATTGCCATCATCTGGTCACTATGCCAGGGTAGTGACCTTCAATCTCTCCTTATGCTATATTGAAAGAAAACAAAGAAATAAAGATACAAGGAAATTGATGGGCTTGGAAAAAGTGCATTGTGACGAAGGTACCACACACCCTCTACAAAGTCACCCATAAATGAGACACTAAGATCCCTTATATGTCATGATCCCTATGCCCATTGAGTCTTAAACCCAACCACTTCATCCAATTTACATGGCTTAGAGAGGGATATCTTGGAAACTCTCCTTGACTTAGGGATAGATCTACCCAATAAGACACCTCATCAACCCTCCCATATTCAAACTTGACAAGTCACAAAGTGTATTTGAGTTGTTAATTTCTTGATATAGTGATATTTGATTCACATGATTAGATGGATTATTTATTGATTGGATTCACTTATCATGATGTTATGACTTGAGATCCTTAGAGGGCATGCTCATTTGTCTTTGCGGGACCTAGTTGGTGGACAATTTTGGGAGAAAAAGCCTAGCTTGGGATTCCATGGGGCTACAAGCCCACAGGTTGGATTCTAGGGGCCCGCATGCTGGATGAGAGAGAACAGACTTGGAAGGTCTTGATGATGACTTGGATGACATAGCCCAACCCTCACTTTCCAAACGATTTTCTAAGGAGGGGAAAAACATCATTTTTTTGAGCTTGACGCCATGTTTGGGGGATAGGGGATGGTGGTGAGATAATATGCATTGGTACTTGGACGTTTTGAGGTTTTTGAGGATTTGACCATGAAGGAAGACATTTTGATGCTTGACACGTTTCTTTTGGAATCCTTACTACCCTCCGTTACACATGAAATTTGCACACCTAGGTACATCACCCTAAGTGTCGTAAGTGTCATATAAATGTATCATACACCTTGACACCATGGAATAACCTATGTCACAATCCCTAGTCAATATGGAGGAGAGATATATTACATGAAGAAAAAAATACCAAGTGCACATGAATAATTATTAGTATTCATGAAAAATAAATTAATTAAGTGTGAGAATCCACCTCACATTTAGTTTCTTATTTTTTAGGGAAGGTAGAGGATCTCATGGATGGTTGAAATGTTTCCTCCTTAAAATCCTTGAGAGATATTTCCTCCCTAAAATCCTTAATAAATATTTTCTCCCTAAATATCTTAGAGATCCCTTTTTTACTGGATCTGATGAGAGATCCTCTCCATGGTGTTTAAGCCTTCAAATCCTATATAATGAGGGATTTCCATGGAGGAAAGGGGCATGGAGAAGCTTATAGATACCAAACTTATGATCTCATGAGAAGTGGAGACGTTAGGATATAAAACATATGATTTGGGAGCTTTGTACAAGGGTTGGACGAGGATGACTTAGAGAGGCTGTTGTGACTTCATCAATGGTTTGTAAGTATCTATTTTGAGTTCTCATTAATATATATGTCCTTGGTTTGTTTCCTTCAAGTTTGTGTATGTTTCATGAACTTGTTCCTTTTGATACATCTATTTCTAAGCTAATCATGGTAGAATAGGAAGTATGTTTTGTCTTTGTTGTTCATTGTATTACAGGACCTTCTGAAGAGCTTGGAGATCAATATCAGCCTAGATCAAGCAAGGAAAAACTTCATTAAAAGGTATTTATACTCTTTTATCCTTCTTCCTTGACTAGTTTAGCTTCATTAGAAGGAATTTCAGTGTCCAACGTTAGCACCTTTCTGTCTTGGTTATAGGGGTCTAGGATCCAAGAGGAAATTCACCTCTCCGCAGGGGAATTTTCCTACAACAGAAATTGGCGATTTCAATGGGGATCGACATCGATTTTTATTTCCTTGGTTTTTCCCTACCATTTTCCCACCTTTAAGATCAATTTGAATTTTTTTTTATGATCCATTACTTTTCTCCCATCTTCACTAACAATTTCACCAACGTTTATGCATTCTGGGTGAGTTTTTTTGCATTTTTTGCATTTTGTTTTTTAGGTTCTTGGAATATCAACACCACTCCATAGGAAATATAAGAGCACTGATATCTCGTCAGCACTTCCCTACAGTTTTTTAGGGAGTGTTGCAATGCTCTGTACCCTTGAAACAGGGAGTGGTGGTCTCCTTCTTTGAAGATTTTTGCCTCCTTCTGCTAAGATTTGTTTAGCCTGTTTTGTGGAAGTATTTACCTAGCTATGTATGTTGGTTTGTGAAGTTATTTAGGTTGATATTTGGTGCTTATAACTCCCTATTGTCTTTATTGGAGCTTGAAAATTTTTCAGAAGTGTAAAATTTCCCTTTCTTGTTGCTTGGTTTGTCGGGACAATTTGAGTGATTTCTCTTTCTCCCTGTCTTTTCTTGGATTCTTCTCTGCATTTTCTTGTACTCGGATTCTTGTTGGTTTTAGAATCCTTGATTGAGTCCTTGTTAGAAAAAATTATCTCCTAATTTTTTTATTTCAGTTCTCATTTCTTTGAGTGCATGCTTTGTTTGAAACCTTTGTCAATTTGTGTCTTTTGCATCTACATATGACTCTTTCTTATGATTGAAAGTAGTGGAGCATCAAAGGATTTGTATTTAATTTATTTATAAATTAGAATTAAACAAAGAATATAGATGCATTCTTTCTTTTGGGTAGTGAAACTAGCTTGCATTTGAAGAAAGACACATTCTTTAGATCTTTCACTAGACGAAGAAGGAGAAAAGGAAGGAGACTTAATGGGTGAAGAAGGAGAAAAGTCAACATGAGGTTGATGTGTGTCTGGTGTACTTATATATGAAGTAGTAGGTGCATTTGAATCACTAGGAATATTTGAGATCATCGGAGTTGGGAACAACCAAACTGGTAATCCGATCATGAGTCTCAGAAGACTCAGTGTGGCAATGCACAAAGAACCAATGTTTCCAAGAGAAGGAAAGGTGAAAGGTTCCCCAGGAAAAGGGGTTCCTCCATTAGTACTCCCAGGAGTTGATTCCATTAAGACTGACTCGACCTAAGTTCCACTATGTAAAACAAACAACACACTCTATGAATCTGAGAAGAAAATAATCAAACAAACCTTCCCACAATGAAATCGCTAGTTGGTGATGAAATCCAACATCACGAGATCAATATAGGAAGGGGCTGGGATAGAGTGGGTGGATCAGTTACATTGCTGACCTTCTTAATAGACTTATGCCTTGGTGCAAGATTCCACACAATAAACGTGCACCACTACATATTGAAAAATTTATGACGACCACTTGCGACAAAAGTACTCTTTCGTCGCAACATACAAGAGAAAAAGGTCATTTTTTCTAATTCCATCCTGTATTCATCTCTATCTCGAAAAATCTAGGTTGACTGAATTATTATGGTCAATTTTTGTCGCAAGAGCGATGAATCTAGTTTGTCCGTCGCAAAAGCGATGACCTACCTAACCTTAAAATTGACCGTTGAAAATGACCTAAAATAAATAGGTAAAAAGAATAAATATTTTTAGGTCATTATAGTCACAATTGCGATGATAGTGACCTAAAATTGGAATATAAATATTTGACGATTTAAATATGTTGCGACAATCTTTCTATAACAACGATGGTTCCGAAAGGGTATTTTTGTGCGGAAGAATGTCGCAGAATGTTGTTAGAGGTGGGGAAAAAAGTAAAGTGGGTGAAAAGGGTGATGGTAGATGTTATTTCCCTTGTAAAAAATGTTACCTCAGACGTCCTATAAAATTTTTAATAGAAACAACTACAAAACATTGTAGGAAATATGGTCACATTGATGGCGAATCAAATGAATATAGTCCCATGGTAATTAGCTATATATTCATTATCTTTTTTTATTTTGTCAA
>ML802331.1:125341-162215 GCA_009831015.1 Picea engelmannii
TAGCACCCATTTTAAATTTTGAGTATTAAAGTGACATTTTTTTAAAAGTGATAATCAAAATCATCATTACTGCAAAGAAAACCATCAAATCAATCCTTAAATGCTTACTTTTTAAATCTTAGTTTATCACTCCAAACACAACATAATATATAATTCCATGAAAACAATACATTTAAAAATATATATTCAAAACCCAAATTTGGGAAAAAAAAACATTAAAAAAATGGTGAGTAAAAAAAAACTAAAAAAAAGAATAAAAAAAGATAAAAAATTTCCCAAAAAACAATAATTTATTAAAAATGTATATTTATTTTTGAAAAAAAAAGAGTAAAAAATCCATTAAAACGTAAAAATAAAATCCATTATTGAATAAACACTCTTGAGCGACAATATAGAATAGCACTATTGATAACAAAATTTAAAAAAACTGAAAACAAATGAAAAAAACAAGCATTTAAAAACAAAAAGTGGAAACATTATGTTTCAGAAAATTTAAAATATTAAAAAAACACCTAAAAATGGAGGGGGGTTCTACCAGTAGCATTATTTTTAAAAATGGGGGTAAAAAACCTGACCCCCCCAAAAATGAGAACTCTGTAGAGTTCTCGTTAGCTTGGTAACTACACCCATGGGGAAAAAATCACTTGAATTACAGGGCATCTCTTCCCACCTTTCATTTCACTTAGACTTAACCTCTAGGGGATTCACTTCCATTTCTCTCCATCTCCATCTCAATCCCCCTAGGGTCACTGGGATCGACTCCCTAGAGTGACCTAGTCACCCTTGAAGTGCGGGACCTACATCGAAGTGATATTGTCTGTAGGATTCCCAAGTTGTAGCACTTGCTTTGTGATTTTGTCGATATTTTCCCAACCTACAACTTGCTCTATAACATTTTGGCATTGCTTCCAGGGAGGATTTTGAATCCTCTTCGTGCCTTAGCAACACTTTGCCAAGCTCCCCTCCCAAAGACCCTATTCCTTATCTTTCCTAGTGACTCCTCCCAAGGGACATTCCCTTTCCACCCTTCTTGATGAGCTCATTTTGAAGCTCATCTAGCGAATCCACCTTCCAAAAACCCACTTTTCCCTTATCCTTTTCCATCCTTTGGTGAGCCTGGAGCTCATTTGGCGACTCCATTGAGGTATTACCTTAAGTAATTGAACCACAACCTCACAATACTTACCATGGGAATTCCATAAGGTTTATCTCTCCTTTGATGTTCAAGATATTCCTGGATATCCAAACCATTGCCCGACATAAAGGAGGAAAAATTGCCCCAAGTTTGATGGTGATCCAACTTTAAGAGTCACCCATGTCATGAATTATATGAAGTATGCCTTGAGCTTAAATGTCCTACATGAAGATGTGCCGATGAATTTTTTTTTGTCTTCACTGGAATCAATTCAAAGGGATTGGCTTGCACACTCATGTGATCTAAAGAGTATCCTTTCTTCTACAAAGCTCATTGAAGAATTTCTTAGGAAATATTGGCCAGCTACTATTAGTTTTCAAGATGATTTCCAAGAGCTCAAACACACTCTTTTTTGAGAAGGTTTTCCAATCGATGATGAGACAATAGATGAAGAAAATCTTGAAGAAGATCTCGATGAAGAAGATTTGGATGAGAGGTATGATGAAGATGAAGTATCTACTCTTCCAATTGATGAGGACATCTAGACCTATGCTCCTCCTACACATCAAGAAGAGAACATGATGAGTTATAATCATTTTGAGAGCTTTGATGATTCTTTGTTCCATGACTGTGTAAATGAAGAAAACTTCCCAAAGGATCCCGATGAAGTTTCTCTTGCAAAAGAATTGAATGAAACTTTGTTATCTACTTTCCCTTTGGAATAAAATGAAGTTATCCAGCCTTGTGATGAAGTGATCAACTCCTATCTTGCAAATTAATTCATGGAACAACCCTTGGATATAGTTGATGAACACATTGATGATTTCATATAGGTTGGGAGACATAGATGGGATGTGAGTTCTTTCAGTATTGATAGAGGTCCCATTTATGAAATTGAGGGTGGATCTCAAGAAGAGTGGGTTGTTTTTTCATCATCATAGGAGTGGTCCTCATACATATATGATTCAGATGCTTGGAGGCTTGGTGATGATATAGTTACATATTTCTTCCACCTGTTTGAGGATGACTTGCCACAACATACTTAGAATGATCCTCAGTCATCCTTTGGTAAATACCCTTTTGAGGATGCAGATTTTTTTTATTAGGACTTCCAACCGTTGTTCTCAGATTTTGAGGAATACCAGGACATGGCCACCTCAAAGCAGTCAGAGAGTCATTCTTCAAAGAAAAAGTATTTTCATCTTGGATATTTCCATGGAGATTCACAGGGGAATAGGCGACGTTTTTCTACACCTGAGACTATCCCTTACCTCTTACCTTCTTCTCCAAGAGACCACACAATATTCTTCTGATATCTCATTTCCTCTCAGCCCTCAACAAGCAATGAGTCTTTATGCACAGACGAAGATGAGCCTTAATCAACATATAATATCCCCCTTCAGAGATGGATTGATCAGTCTTGTGGCTACACTTTCAGGCGGGATGATCAAGCTGATGGTTTCTCTTTCCAGCAGGATTTACTCCCTCCCACCCATGTTCATGAGTTTTATTTTATGATTGATTATATGTGTTCTTATACTCATGATTATTATGTGCTTAACTTATATTTGTTGTATTATATGATTAAGAACAGTGGGAGATACTTTGATGAGATGATCAAATGGTTGCACTATTTGTATGACTCCACCTAACATCATCCAACACGTGATCTTCAGGGCGCCAAGACCCTAGGTAAGTAGGTAAGTCATTTTTGTTTCATGTACTTGCATATTGATTGATCATATTAGTTTATATGCATTTCATTTTCATTTTTCTCTACTTGCATATTGATTTCATACTTAGCTTATAATTTTTTGAAAAATGTCAAAAATTTATTTTTCTAGCTTAATTGTTTTTTATCATATGAGAACAATGATGAGTAGGCCATCCCGCACTTGACAATTTGATGTTTCCTTGTTGGAAGAGATCTACCAGGAGATGTTCTATTTCTCATGCACTCTACGACGAGCACATGTCCCCAAGTAGGATCTAGATGTTATCCCCATTTTTTGGATAACTAAGGAGATCATGTCTCGAGGCCCTCAGGTTGGATATATGAAGTGCCAAGAGACTACATGACCAACAATACCCTTTTTCATATATGGAAAACCCACTCACCACCACAGGTGGTCAAAGTTTTGTAGATGGAATCCACCAAACCAACTAGCTTCCAGAAGGTAGTGGGCCTTTCTCCATGAGGTACAATTCAGTATTATGGTGAGAATCATTTCAATATTTAAGCCAGTTGAGTATGTTGTATCTTATATTTCTATAGATTTCATGATATGTACTTGTACATTATTCCTTTTTCTCTACTTCACCTTGGTTGTTGACATTGTGCACCAACAAGTGGTTTTCCTTGGGAATGAGTTTGCTACTGGGAACTCCCTTAATTATCTAACATACCTTTCCTAACCATACTTACCACTTTTAATCATTTTTACCCTCCATTTCATTATCTCTTGGGATTTTAGGGTGTATTAACCCAAGAAGGGGTTTTCCTTCATTCTATGGTAAGAAGGGGATGAAGGCTGAAAGGGGTTGATGTTGGGTAAAAGATAAAATCCTTGTATAAACCTTCCAGATGCTTTGCTCAGGGATCACCCAATAAATCAATGAAACACTTATATTTGAGTAAAGGGGACCCAAAATATAATAAAGAATGATTAAAAGTTTAGTTGAAGGATAGGAGGTCTCATCATGAGCCGACCTATCACTTCCATGAATATCTAGTGGTATGGCATTGCCATCATCTGGTCACCAAACCAAGGCAATGTCTCTAAGTTGCATGGCTGGGAGAAAGGCAGTATCATCTCGAGCCAACCTTCTCATTTCCACTAGGTGTTTGTGGGTGACATTGCCATCATATGGTCACCATGCCAGGTCAATGACCTTCAATCCCTCCTTATGGACCTTCAATCCCTCCTTATGCTATATTGAAAGAAAAAAAAGAAAGAAAGATAAAAGGAAATTGATGGACTTGGAAAAAGTGCATTGCAGATGTAGGTACCACACACCCTCTACAAAGGCACCCATGAATGAGACACTATGACCTATTATATGTCATGATGCCTATGCCCATTGAGTATTAACCCCAACCATTTCATCCAATTTACATGGCTTAGAGAGGGATCTCTTGGAAATTCTCCTTGACCTAGGGTTAGATGTACCTAATAGGATACATCACCAACCCTCCCTTATTCAAGTCACATAGTGTCTTTGAGTTGTTAATTGTTTGATATAGTGATCTTTGATGCACATGCTTAGATGGATTATTTATTGATTGGATTCACTTATCATGTTGTTATGACTTGAGATCCTTGGAGGGCGTGCTCATTTGTCTTTATAGGACCTAGTTGGAGGACAATTTTGGGAGAACAAACCTAGCTTGGGATTCCATGGGGCTACAAGCCCATAGGTTGGATGTCATGGGACCACATGATAGATGAGAGAGAATATATTTGGAAGGCCTTGATGATGACTTGGATGACATATCTCAACCCTCACTTGCCAAATGATTTTCCCATGAAGGGAAAAATGTCCTTTTTTTGAGTTTGACGTCATGTTTGGGGGGCTACGACATGGTGGTGAGATGATATGCATTGGAACTTGGATGATTTTAGGTTTTTGAGGCTTTGACCATGAAGGAATAAATTTGGATGCTTGACACATGGCTTTGGAAAGCCATACTACCCTCCTACATCACCAACGACCTTCTCCTAGTGCCAAAACGTCCATTAAAGGGGTGACATCCTTCTAAATTAAGGTTTTATTTGTGAAAAAGTGAAATTTTATTTTGGGTATATGTTATATTCTTTGCATGAAATTTTTTTCCTTGGGAAACATGTCGCATTTTTGCCTTGTTTTTCATGTCCATTGTTGGGCGGTTTTTTGACACATGGTTTTTCCCGATGGTTTTCTATTTCTGGTTAAGGAATTAGGGTTGTTGACTAGTACAGGTCATTGGGTTAGGGTTTTGGATGCCACTGGATCCTATATGTATATTTTATTCTAAACAATGTAACACAATGAATGAATATAGAATATGTTGGTTTTCCCAGTTTTGGGTTTCCAGGAGAAAAATATCTATGTAATGTGTGTATTTTCCATTGTATCACCTATGTTCTTCTACTAAAAATATGTTTGCAGTAAATATTGTACAAGGTTAAAATCTACATTTGGTATCAGACCTTTGTTGGCTCCAAGGGGATGCCTTTGTGGTCAAGGCTTTGGCTCGAGACTATGATAAGCCTTGTTACAGTGGGAGATCTGTGGTATTGATTTTTCAGGTGAAAAAAAATATCGAGCAATTCGAAAATGGAGATTGAGAAGTTTTATGGGAAAAGTTTTGAGCTGTGGAAGCTCAAAATGGAAGATCTGTTGGTGGATAAAGATCGATGGATCATGGTTGATCCATGTATTGCACCTACAAAAACTTCAATAGTTGACTGGAAAAAGTTGGATCAGAAGGCGAAGATCACAATCCGACTGTGTCTCTCGGATTCAGTATTACTGAATGTGTCAGAGGAAGCTAGAACCAAGGATTTATGGGATAAGTTGGGGAAGTTGTATCATTATAAGTCTCTATTAAATAAACTATTCCTGAGAAAGAAATTGTATAACCTGAGGATGAGAGATGGAGACTCGGTGGCAGAGCATTTGAAGGCCATCAATACTATGGTAAGTCAGTTAATATCTATTGAGATTAAAATTTCAGATGAAGATAAGTGTATCAATTTACTTTGTTCTTTACCAGATTTGTGGGATAGTCTGGTTGTGGCCATAGGTAGTAATACAACTAAATTGAATTTTGATGAAGTAGTCGCATCCTTGTTGTTGGAAGAGATGAGACAAAAGAATATGGAAGGACATAGTACAGACATGTTATTTGCAAGAGGACACTCCCAGGAAAGAAATAGATCTAAGTTCTCAAGTGGGAGATCTAATTCTAAGGGTAGATCTAAATCTCCTAGAAAATTTGTAAAGTTATGTTGGAGATGTGGAAACCAAGGGAACTACAAGAAGCAATGTAGAACCAAAATTGAGAAAAAGAAGGGATTTGAAGAATCTCCTTCTACAGAAGAAAATACCTCCAAGGAAGATGGAGAGGATGTGTACTTGGATTCTTCAAGAACACATGTAGATCATGAGGCATGGTTGGTTGACTCAGGTGCATCCTTTCATATGAATCTCCATAGGGAGTGGTTCTATGAATATGAAAGGTATGATGGAGGTAATTTTTTTCTAGGTGACGACTCGACAACCAAAATCAAAAGTCAAGGAAAATTCAAGTTGAGGCTCATATATGGAAGGATTAGAAAACTACTTGGTGTTCTGCACATCCCAGGATTGGCCAAAAATTTGATTTATGTAAGCAAAATGGACGATGCAGGGGTAAAAACAATATTTGAAAAGGAAACCTACAAGAAGGTTCGAGGAGAAAGAGTGTTGTTGAAGGGAGTTCGGTTTGGAACTATGTATAAGCTGCAAGGAAGCACTAGTATTGATGGGTTTATTAGTTCCATTGTTCTTGATATTGGATTTGAAGATGAAATAAATCCTACAATCTCTAGATAAAAGTTTATGTTGTGGCATCAAAGACTAGGGCATATTGGAGAGAAGGGTCTTCAACTACTACATGATAAAGGTATGGTTGAGGGTATGTCTAACTACTCTATGGATTTTTATTTCTGTGAACATTGTGTATATGAGAAGAAATATCCGGTAAGATTCCCCTCTGGTGCAACGAGGGCAGAATTAATTTTACAACTAGTTCACGGTGATGTTTTTAGACCTTTGTCGGTCCCATCATTGGGAAAATCTATGTACTATGTGTCATTTATATATGACTTCTCGAGGAATACTTGGATATATTTCCTCAGGAAGAAATATGAAGTCTTTGAAATGTTTAAAGAGTTTAAGTCTCTTGTTGAGAATCAAATAGAGAAAAAAATTAAGGTGCTGAGGACATATAATGGCGGAGAGTTCTGCGGGATTGAATTTGAAGAATTTTGTAAGAAGTGTGGTATAGAAAGGCATAAGACTACTCCATATACACCTCAAAAAAATGGAGTTGCATAAAGTATGAACATGACGTTGATGGATAAAGCAAGGTGCATGCTCAGTGGTGTCAGGTTAGGGAAATAATTCTGGGCAGAGGTAGTGGGTATTGCATGTTACCTGGTATTTGGTTGTGATGCATATGTTCATGTTCCAAAGGAAAACATGAGTAAACTAGATAAGAAGGTTGAAAAATGTATCTTTATTGGATATAAATATGGTCTCAAAGGTTATAATATTTGGAACCCAGAAACTAAGAAGGTAGTGTATAGCCAAGATGTGGTATTTAGAGAAATGAAGGATGTTGTTAAACATGAATTCCTACCAAGTAAGGAAGAACCAGAGAAAATAGAGTTTG
Source organism: Picea engelmannii (assembly GCA_009831015.1). Classification (NCBI taxonomy): domain Eukaryota; kingdom Viridiplantae; phylum Streptophyta; class Pinopsida; order Pinales; family Pinaceae; genus Picea; species Picea engelmannii. The sequence goes on from ML802331.1 coordinate 132,895, forward strand.
ATTTAAAGGATGATGAATCAGACTCTACAAAAGAACATGAATAAAAATAAGAAGATCCTCATACTCCAATATCAAGGAGATCGGTTTAAGAAAAAGGGATACCGGAAACGTATACTCCATTCTATATCCATTCATTTTTTTCTTTGTCTATTATTGATGATGATCCTAGAACTGTCAGGCAAACAATGGATTCAGAGGATGGAAATCTCTCGAAAAAGGCCATGGACGAAGAAATGGTAGCCTTGGATAAGAATGAGGCTTGGGATCTAATGGAGTTGTAGACTGGAAGAAATCCCATTGGCAACAAATGGGTATTTAAAAGGAAGTTGAATGAAGAAGGAAAAGTGGATAAATACAAAGCTCGGTTAGTAGAAAAGGGTTATTCCCAGGTTGAGGGAATTGATTTTGGTGAGATTTTTTCTCTTGTTTCCAAGTTAACCTCTATAATATTTTTGTTATCTGCTGTTGTTGCATTTGATTTTGAAGTAGAACATATGGATGTGAAGAAAACATTCCTACATGGGGACCTGGAAGAAGAAATATATATGAAGCAACCAGAAGGATTTGTTGTGAAGGGAAAGAGGGAGTTGGTATGCAAGATGAAAAAGTCCCTGTATGGTTTAAAACAATCACCAATGATGTGGTATAAAAAATTTGATACTTATATGTTGGGACTTGGTTTACAAGAAGCAAAGAGGATAATTGTGTGTATTTTAAATTAATTAGTGATCATTTGATTTATCTAGTCTTGTATGTGGATGACATGTTGCTGATAGGAAACAACAAGGAGATTATCCAGGATGTGAAAACTTAGTTGCCCTCTAAATTTTACATGAAGGATCTTCGTGCTTCAAATTTCTTTTTTTTCATGGAAATTAAAAGAGATCAGAAAAAGAGGAACCACTGGTTAAATCAGAGAAAATAAGTCGAGACAGTATTGTAGAGGTTTAATATGCAGGAATGTAAAATGGTCAAGGTTCCTATTCTTGTTGGTGTAAAGTTATATGTGGATCAGTGTCCCAAGACACATGAAGAGGAGGAGGACATGTCTTGTGTTTCATATGTGAGTGTAGTTGGCAGTTTGATGTATGAAATGGTCTGTACTAGACTGGACATTGCACATGCAGTGGGAGTTTTGAGCAGGTATATATCAAAACCAGAGAAGGAGCATTGTATAACAATAAAAATGGTTTTTTAGGTATTTGTGTGGCAATTATAGCTATGGATTATTCTACCAAGGAAGACCGGGATTGGATAGAGTGTTAGATATACATGTCTTTGTGGATGTAGAATGGGCTGGAGATCTAGATCATAGGAGATCTACAAGTGGGTATGTGTTTAACCTGTTTGGAGGAGCAATAACTTGGATGACAAAAGAAGGCCATAGTGGCACTTTCAACTACAGAAGATGAATACATGGAAACCACTCATGCAAGTAAGGAAGCATTATGGTTATAAAGATTGTGTTTAGGTATTGGGTTGGTAAATCAAGCTGTAAGGATAGATTGTGATAGTTAGAGTGCAATTTTTCTGGGGAAGAACCCGACTTATCATTCAAAGAAAAAGCACATTGATATTCAATATCAATTTTTGAGAGACATGGTTGAAGAAAATAAATTGTTGTTGATGAAGGTGGACACTTTGAAGAATGTTGCAGATTCATTGACAAAATCTGTAAGCACTGAGAAGTTCTCTTAGTGTAGAGAATCCATGGGCATTGTTGCCCTGGATTATTGACTATGTAACCATGTAACCCCATGTATGCAAAGAAAACAACAAGTGAGAGAATGTTGGGTATGTGGTATATTCTTTTCCTCAAGAAACGTGTCACATTTTGCCTCAATTTTCATGTCGCCTTGATTTTTATGTCCATTGTTGGGCGTCTTTTCGGCACATGGTTTTTGTCGATGGTTTTGTATTTCCGGTTAAGGAATTAGGGTTGTTGAGTAATCCAGGTCATTGGGTTAGGGTTTTGGATGCCGCTGGCTCCTATATGTATATTGTATTGTAAACAATGTAACACAATGAATGAATATAGAATATGTTGGTTTTCCTAGTTTTGGCTTTCCAAGGGAAAATTATCTATGTAATGTGTGTATTTTTCATTGTATCTTTTATGTTCTTCTATTGAAAATGTGTTTGCAGTAAATATTGTACAAGTTTAAAATCTACATTTTAAATGAATTCTTTGATATTATTTTGTAAAAGGGGCAAGATTAGGGTTGTTGACCCCTAGTCTTGTGTTTTACCCTGAAGAATGTGCATAAACTATGTTAGCTACATTTTACATAAATAGATATCATAAGATCTCATTTTAAAATAACTCGCCCTCATTGTGAAAGGACTTGATTTGAAATTCTTGCTATCTTTGGAAAGATTGTCTCTTTTAGCTCTTGTTCATGGCTATCTATTGATGAATGGTTGGTGGAAGTCTAGCGCTAGCCTTGGATGATGTTTTCTAGCTCTTATGGTGGATTATCTTGGAATTTCTCTTGATCTTGGTATGGTCTTTTACTATTATCTTATCATTTTTTCAAGTCAATTATTATTATTCTAGGAGCTAGGTGGTAAGTATAAGGGAATACACCCCCACTATAGTATTCATCATTTTATGCTTCATCTCATTGATTATAGAAGGGTTTGCTAAGAGAAGTATAAGGGAATACACCCTCTTAGTTTAAACCCTAGCTAGAGAAACTTTCCTTGGGAAGTAAAAGGGATTACATCCCCAAGGAGGTAGCTTCTCTAGCTCTTTGTTTATTTGACTCAATTAGCCCAATAGTAAAGGAACTAGTTATACTTTTTTGCATTGGAGATATAAAATCATTGCCTTGGGAAACATGAATTTTGATCTTTTGAAAGGTTTCTTGCTTGAAGTTGTTTTCCCTCATAGAGATTAGTCTTCCCCTACTAGGGTGTCCCCTCTCTCCCACTACTCTAATTGATGTTACAAAATTTAACCTACAACCATTAGGGTTGCATAACCCTAGCTACTAATTCACTCTTAACTCCTAAACTAACCCTAGACTAGCTCCTAAATTTTGTACACTGACTCTACTAACTAGGGCACATCTTTTGGGATAGTTCTTGGCACTTTTCGATGGTTGATTTTTCTATTGCATTCCATTTAATTATACAACCATAAGGATGCACGTTTCTGCAGAAAATACATACTACAACAACTTGCTTTATTCAGCCTTAAAGTGCCCTTTTCCAGTCATACTTGATTGCTATACTTATTGGTGATATTGTTGATTGATATTATGCTTTACATGCTTATTTGAATGTCTTAATTGATGATATAAATTGTTATCTATTGCTGCAAATTAGGGACAACAAGCTTAAATTGATGATCCATACTAACATATATCATTGCAAGTTGGATTTCCTTGTGTCTCAGGAAGGTACAAGCATTCGGAGAAGTACTATACCTGTGGGGAAACAATCACTTGACTTACAAGGCATTTATTCCAAGCTTCCATTTCACTTAGACTTGACCTCTAGGGGATTCACTTATATTTATCTCCATCTCAATCCCCCTAGGGCCACTGGGATCGTCTCCCTAGAGTGACCTAGTCATCCTTGAAGTGTGGGACCTACATCGAGGTGACATTGGGTGTAGGATTCCCAAGTTGTAGAACTTTCTTTGTGTTTGGGTCGATATTTTCCCAACCTACAACTTGTGCTATAATAGGTTCCATCACCATGAAACATTGGGATCATCAGTAGTAATGCACATTGTCCTTGGGATTATCACCAGAGTGGCATATTATTGATTCTTTCAGTCAGTTAACTAAGAATTGAGAGGCTAGTTGACTTAGACTAGGTGGTAGTTAACTCCCATAACTAACGATGTGTGTCTAGATCAATCTATACCACCACTATGGAAAATTATCTCATGAATTATGGTGCATTAGTTGAGCTTTGCAACACATATCTATTGTATTGTATCATTCTTTCATTGAGTTAATACAATTTCCTTGATTCTCTCTCTCATTTTTTTCTTTTCTCATTTTTCCGCAACCTATGTATGTCCTTTGCTAGCTAGATCTTATCGGTGCAGGTTCATCCACTTTTACATGGTATCAAAGATGATGAATTTCTAGGAAAAAGACACACCAGACTCTTTTTGCAAGTACATAATATTAAAGACAATAGGTGGAATTTCCAAAATAATTAATTCTTACACTGTACAATTTCTTTGCATGGTAGCACAAGATGGAATTGCATCTTCAAAGTAGAGGAATATAAAGGTTCAAAGACTCAAAGGTGCATGCACTTGATGTGCAATGTGGTAGCAGTCACCAAAATTATAAATCTAAAAACAAAGACAAAGTGAAGCACATGAAAATCCAAATAAGGAAGGGTACTCAAAACCCTTCAATGATTCCTCCGGATCCAAAGGTGGAAAGGGAACAAAAGGGGAGAAATGAAATTACTGCCAATGAGGATTCCATATAGAATAGGCATGCATGAGAAAGAAGATAAATCAAATGGCACAAATACTTCAAAAAAACAACCTTGTAGATCACATCCCCAAGGGTGTCGAGAAGAAGAAGCCAAATGATCAAAACACCAAGAAAGGTATTTCTATCCATGCTTTGATTTCCATCAACTTCTCTCCTGATGCTTGGATTGTAGATTAAGGTGCATCACACCACATAGAATCCACAAAGGGATTCTACTCTTCATTGGACACATGCAAAGGTCCTCTTATTCTAATGGGGGACGAATGTCCAGTCGAAGTCACTGGAAAAGGGAGAGTTGAACTCACAAATGAGAGCTTCAAGAATGTGCTACAGATTCCCAAACTCTCTGTCAATCTTCTCTCTATGTATCAGATGACAAACTCCAGCACCAGAAAGAGTAATATTTACACCCGATACTGTGGATATCTATGACATGCAAACCAATTCCAAAGTTTTTACTAGTGAGGTAAATCACCAATCAAGACTCTACACATTTTATAAATTTATTGAACCAGATTTTTCATTACTTCTTATGCATGCTGATGAAAGCAGTAGGATATGGAATGAAATGTGCGGGCATTTAAATTTCATATACATGCAACAACCTAGCAACCATGGAATGGTTTAAGGTATACCTAACATCCACTTCTCAAAGGAATCTGTGAGGGATGTGTCCTTGGAAAACACCCTCAAGAGAAGTTTGACAAAGGAAAGAATCATAAGGCCTCCTCTCCTTTGGATATGATCCACACTGATCTCATGGGCCCTTTTCCACATCCATCAATCAGTAAAGAAAGGTATGTCCTCATTTTTATGGATGATTTCTCACACTACACTTGGACATTCTTTCTCAGGAAAAAATCAGAGGTCTTTCAGCATCTCAAAGATTTCAAATCCCTTGTTGATACATAGTCAGGAAGGAAGATCAAAGTCCTATGAAAATATAATGGGGGGGATTATGTCAACTATGAGGTACAAAATATTTGTCTCAAGGATGGTATTCATTTGCATCACATGGTTCCCTATACTCTGCAACAAAACAGGGTTGTTGAGTGGAAGAAAAGATCCCTGAAAGAGATGGAATCTTGCATGATGCATGCAAAGTTACTTCCACAGATATTAAGGGTTGAAGCACTTAATTATCCAAAGTACATCCAAAAAATATCTCCCCATATATTTTTCAAGGATAAGACCCCCTGTTGAGGATTAGTGCGACCTCAAATCGGAAGTGACCCCATATTCGATTCACATGCATGGGCCATGATTCCCTATGAGAAGAGGAAGGCACTTGATCCACATAGTACATACTGTATATTTTTTAGATACCTCTATGCTGTGAAGGGATATAGACTCTTTGATCCCTCTATGGACCATCTCATCATTGAGCGCAGTGTCCAATTCGAGGAAAGTATATTGCATGCACCTCAGGAGCCGCATACAAACATTTTTTTTCTTCCACCTGTCAGAGATGATGAACATGCACATGTCGAATCTTCTTCAGATGGGATTTATAATTCAAAGGGTTAAGATGATTCATATACCGATTTAGTATATTCAGATGTAGATTCAGTGCACGTGAATGTAGATGTAGATCCAGAGCCAAGGCCCAAGTGAGTTGAGACTACTCTTCATAATGTAGGAGATCTTGTTGGGAATCTAGATGATACCAGGAAGACTCAATCTTATTTTGAGGAGCTTCCTATTGCACTCACCACCACCAAACCTATTCCACCCATGCATATTTTCTTGGTTCAATCCTCAGATCCACAGTCTTATGACGAGGCTACTGGGAATCCCTTTTGGGAATCCTCCATGTAAGAGGAGTACAACTCCCTCCTCGAGAACCATACCTGGGATCTGGTTCCCCTTCCATTAGGAAGGAAAATTGTTAGGTGCATATGGGTCTATAGGACCAACAGCGCAACATTTGGACAGGTTAGCAGATACAAAGCCAAGATAGTCCCAGGCCAAGTATGCACGACATCTCCTTGAGAGATTCCACATGATAGTCCATAAGTCTTCCTCGAGTCCTTTCCTATCAAGAGTCATACTTGTGGATGGTAGGGACACTCCATTGGTGGAAAATCAACTGTACAAACAACTAATGGGGAGCTTTTTGTATCTCACACGCTCCAGACCAGACCTCCCCTATGCATTCAAAGTTGTCTCTCGGTTCATGCAAGAGCCACATGAGCTACATTGGAAGGCTAAAAAGTGTATCCTTCAACACGTACAAGGAATCATCACTTTTGCGATTCACTATGCAACAGAATCTGCATTGGACCTCATCGGGTTCACTGATTCTGACTGGGATGGCGACAACATTGCTGGAAAGTCCACATCTGGTTACTCACTCAGTCTTGGTTTCGGGCCCATCTATTGGTTGAGTAAGAAGAATGCTTCTATTACTCTATATTCAGCCAAGGTAGAGTACATAGGGGTAGTTAACATAACCATTCAGGATATGTGGCTACAACATTTTCTCATTGTTTTGTGCATTCAGTTTCACTGGTTGATCATCATCTGGTCTGACAACCAGATCACTCTAGAGTTCTATAGAGATCCAATTCATAGGAAATGGACAAAGAACATTGAGATCCACATGCACTACATCCGGGACTTAGTACACGAGGGGATCATCGAACTGTATTTTTTTCCTTCAGCAGAATAGACTGCAGGCATATTCACCAAGACGGTCACTGAGCATTAGTTATATTCTCTGTGCAGTCGTCTTGGAGTGAAGGACACAATTTCCTAGCAATTGTAATTTATTTTTTGATACATTGTACCTTGAGGGGGGGGTGTTTCCCATGAGTTTTTCCCTCTTTCCTCATTTATTTTAGTGTGTCTTTTGTTTTCGAGTACCTAACATGGCCTCGTTGTCGGGACCCACTCTTTTATTTTCACCACAGTGATGTTCATGGGGGTGTTTAAGATGATTAACACACACCTATGATTTTTTTTCCTAAGGTTTTCCCTATGTTTATTATTCATTATCCAGTCTCTTACATTTTCGGGAGAATATTCATTTTCCTACATTCTAGGGGAATACTCTCTTCAGTTCACACTTCAGTTGGATCAGTTGAGTGGATTCTTGATGCCACATTGGTTCCATCACCATGAAACATTAGGATAATCACTACTAATTTGAATTGTCCTTGGGATTATCACGAGAGTGGGGCATTACTGATGCTTTCAGTTAGTTAACTAAGGACCAAAAGGCTAGTTGAATTAGACTAGGTGGCAATTAACTCTCGTAACTGTCGATGTGTGTCCTGATCACTCTAGACCACCACTATGATGCATTATCTCATGTATTATGGCACATTAGTTGATCTATGTAGCTCATATCTATTGTATTGTATCATTATTTCATCCAGTTAATACAATTTCTTTGATTCTCTCTTTCTCCCGTTTCCGTCTTTTCTTATTTTTCTACAAACGATGTATCTCCTTTTCTAGCTAGATCTTATCTGTGCAGGTTCATCCACATTTACAGTTGTCCTACCTCAAGGGTTTTTAATAATTAAGTGGATATTTATTCTATATTATTCTTGAATATTTGTGGCCTTTTATGTATTCATTATTTGGTACTTAACAAGTGGTATCAGAGCACTTCCCTTGGCAGGCATTGTGGGCAAATATTTTTATTTTTTCCATATTTTTTTCAAAGAAGAAAAAGAGGTACGTGATATTCCAGATTATTTATATAGGTTTTTGTGCATAATTTGTAGAAACTGGTTTTATATCTAAGTTCCTCTCATAAAAACACCCAATTTGAAAAAACAAATCTTCCAAAATGGAGTCCGGGAAGTAAAATTATCGACATTTCAAAATATGCTATTTTTTAGGGTTTTTTCACAGACAATCGTGCAATTTTTCTGATTTATGTAACAATTGGGGCCAAATTTTCCAAAACAAAATACAGATCTGAGTTTCTCTTTCAAAAATAGCTAATTTAAAAAACAAATCACCCAAATCAAAGATCTTAAGGTGAAGATATGAATGATTTAAAATCAATCCTTTTTTGGGGGTTTTATGTGACGATGATGACACTGCAAAGCTCATAAATTTTTACTAGGTCCTCATATTTCTACCAGATCAGTTATATGTGGTGTTTCCAATGGATATTCACTCCCAAATACTCCTTGCCCTCCGAACAAGTGTTCAACGAGCCTTAGATCAAACTTTTCAAAAGATGAAATTTTCTCTATAGGAAGAATGTCAAATAGAGATCAACAACATTTACATCATGTTTGAATATAATCAAGAAATATATGTTTGGTATGTTCGAGCTTGATTGTGATGATTGGTTTATCGATAGTTGTCATTTTGGGGATGATAATTATTTTCATATTTTTTTTTATGACTCTACTCCACCTTCTGTAGAGAACATCAATGTGACAAATTAGGAGCCAATAATTATTACCAGTGTCAAATTTTCATATTATACAATGGCATTATTCCTTCCAGATTCTGCTACGACCCTTTCTCACTATGTGGATGGATATACTTATTTGGATCCACATGACATGTGTTAGTCTTGGAGAATAATTTTTAGTTGGTTATTGGGTTTTGATATCTTCCATGTGGAGTTCACATGAGCACTTGGACATGGGACCCTGGTTTACAATGGTGGTTGGACTACTTCAGCATGGTGGCTTTCATTTCTACATGGGACCCCGGTTCTCTAGTCTACTTCAGAACTATGGTCCACACTTATCCATGGGACCCTGGTATATGGTTCTACACCCTCGTAACAAGCATTGATGACAATACTTTCATAAGGGGAATGAAATGCAGTGTAGCTAGAGAGGTAGTGGGGGGGGCCAGAGGGCCCATAGTGATAATAGTGGAGGCCATTCAATGTAAGGTGGACTAGGTCCACTATATTACTAAATAAAACCCATTATGGTAGTTAGATATAAGAAATGTAAGAGGACTTACTAGAAGGTTCTACTTCTAGAAGGTTTCTCCTCTAGAATGTTCTTAGGTGGTTTCTGGAACTATATAAAGGGGTTCAATAAATTTACTCAGATGTCGAGAGAAGTATTGTATTTGGAGATGAAGCTCATTAGGAGGTTTCTCCCTTAAAGAGGCAAGTGAACATGAGATGATCCCTTCCATAATAGGATCCATTGTATGGTGTTGCCCTACCTCAAGGGATTTTAATAATTAAGTGGATATTTATTATATATTGTTCCTGAATATTTGTGGTATTTTCTATATTTAGTCTTTGGTACTTAACATTCACTCATAATATCTAGAATGGGGACTTAAGGGTTTTAATTTTTAGAACTACTAAGTACCTTTTTGGAATGTTTTGAAGATTTTATCACTGCATTTTTGCACAACAATGTCTGGAAAAAAGGTTTTCAAATATACTTGTGATTTCATTGGTGGTGGTATCATCAAAAGGTATTTTTTTAGCATTAATTAAGTCATGGAAATTTTGGCCTTTCACCTAGCGACCCACTACACATGGATAATAATGTGTTGTCTCTTGAATATTTTGAATTTTCATTAAGCCGAGAAGCAATTTTCTCAATCCACATGAATGATGGGAACCATGGAGGAGGAATATAGAGGGATGGAAAATCCATCGCAGAAAGCCCAAAAATATGCAAGATGGAAAATAAACTATTTCCTCAAACAACTTGCAAACAAACACAAGGAACATAAGGGAACAACAAAAGTTTGGCCCCAACTTCTTTCTACTATATCTAGATTCTGATGTTCCCGAGGAGATTTGTATTTACCCTTGCCAAAGGTTTTGGATGGATCTTTCCCCAATTCCATTGACAAGCTAGGGATGGGAATCATCGAGAAAGGTGTTGAGTTTGTTGTTGACACCAAAGGAGACCCATTGTTTGCATAAAGAATCACGCTCATTTAGAATGATTAAATATCAAATGATTGAGAGAGTGATTAAATCTCAATCCACAACAAGCCTTAATACCCACTTTATTCATCATCCAAAGCAACAAGAAATATTGATATTTTATTTTCATCCAATAAAAACAAAGAACCTCACCACTATTAATGAATGAAGTGCTTCTCATGGGCCCTAAAGAGAACACTGACTCTTACATATAAGAATATACATATAAAATAGAATATATTATTGTAGACATGGAAATAACATAATACATTAGCACAAAATTCCAAGGATGAATAAAGTAAATTTACTTGGCCGTAACTTTATAGAGAAATACACAATAAAGCAACATATTTTGCTTGTATGCCTAGTTAAAGGTATACAACATATGAGAAATTCACATGTAAAATTACGCTTGTGGTACTTGCTATGTTGATACTTGATGTCGATAAAATTGTGAAACATGTCATAAGCACAAAAAAAACATTCATTAGTGAGTTGAAATTAAAAAAATCAAACTTTTCATTCTCCTTCCTACAAATTTACAGGTTGAACCTTTGATCAAATCAAGCAAAATCAAATGAAAGGAAAAAATGAAAACCTTTCATTCAAGAGCTAAGCCAATAAATGAAATAAGAGAGAAGGATACCATTGCTCCAGATATCTTGGAAGCAAAATCTTGCAATAGTGTAAATTACTATAAACCACATTAATACCTATTGGTTCTCATTGATCACTCTCCTAAGGATGGTAACATGTTTAACAACTAGATCATCTGGTTCCTTTGATTCAAAAAATGGTACTGATGGTGGTGAAGAAATTATGGGTGAAATTGGAATTAGATACAATGTTGGTGACTAGGAGGATGGAACTATATAAGGAATGGGGAGGGATAAACAAAGAATCTATGTCTCAGTGTACATCCAAAGGACAACTTAGACTATAGCGTAGACAAATCCTCTATGTTACAATTTAGCCCTCGGTAAATAGGTGAAAGGTATAGTACCTCAGATCATAGGGATATTTATGCAGAGACAAATTACAGCTACAACTGACCACACAAATTTAAGATACCTGAGTAGTTAGTTTCATGGTATATTGACTTGTATGGTTAAAATTATTAACATGTTCAAAAGTTTGAAACCTATCTTAAATGAACTAATTTGGGGAAATAAACAAACTCAAGTCATCTCTCAGGAAATCATATATCGAGCCCTTACGAGCTTTATTTTTATTTAGTCTAGTGCTCCAAATTAAATCATGAATCTTCTAAACAAAAAAAACAAAAAACAATACTACACGTAATTCTATCATCAAAATAATACTTGCATCTAATGCATACATAATAACAATAATTGAATGCATAATGAAAGAAAAATATAAGATAAAAAATAAGTTTATTATTTTTAAATATCACACACGTTGAAATAGAAAAAAAATCCACACCACATACACATTAATATTAGATAAACAGACTTGTCCTTACTACTTTTTCTTTTTGTCATTATCATACTTTATACTCAAAAGCATGTCCATAGTTGTCTTTTGGTGGTCTCTTGTTTGTGAATGTTTCTCTAATATTTCAATGGTATAGTAGTGAATTTGACATATTTGACACCACCCAATGCTCCTTGGTTTGCTCTCCCTTCCAATATCCATAGGCTCAATATAATTTGGCATTTGACCTTGCTTATCACCAAAAGTAAACGAAGATAGTAATGAAAAAATGAGCACGTAGATACAAAGCCCATCAAATAAATAACAAAGTATGCTCCAAAAACTAACAGATATATTAGCCATAATTGTAACGTACCTAGCCACCCAGGCTAGGCCATGCCACACAAAAATCTCTCATTATCATCTCTGATACCAAAATGTAACGTACCTAGCCTCCAACTAAGAAACATTACATGAAAAATACACATAAAAATGAAACTTCTGCTACTTAAAACAATTCTTTTACTGTTAGTTGATTTCATGTAGCTTACAACTACAAATTTATAACAGATTTAGCTACAATTTATAACCGTAAAACATATGCATCTAAAGCATGCTAATAATCAACATGAAATACAACTAAGTCGTTCATTACAACAACATATAAGTCATTCTCATTCACACAGAGTTCATGCAAAACAATAACACATGTAAATAACTCAGTATAAGATGAAACACTTATCTTTAAACATGAATTGTGCAACCAACTACTTGGGATAGACGTTTCAACCAACCATAGACTAATTGTTCCAAATGTCAACAACCAGTCTCCCCCGAGCTAAGGCTAGTAATCCAAAAAAGAGGGTGGTTTCTCACGGTCCACTCACAACTCATAAAAATCATAAAAATCATAATCCAACTGATATTATCTTACAAATATCCTTAATTTTCCACCATCTATCTTCCTCTTGACCCACCCAACCCAAGGAATGCACCAATATTTTATCAGGGATCACCCAAGGGATGTACCATCCGTTTATCAGGGATAACCCAAGGGATATACAATCCATTTATCAGGATTAACCCAAGGGATGTACCATTCGTTTATCAGGGATAACCCAAGGAATGTGCCACTATTTCATCAAGGTATCCCTGGCATAGGTAGCTAGGAATCTCTCAACTGGGAACTCAAGGGAACCTTTTTCTAGTAAAACTATCATCAAACCAACAACAAACACTTGTTGTTTTAGTGCAACTCACCCAAGAGTTCACTCTTCATTTCTGACAACCTGTCTCTTAATATTTTCAAATCCAATTCACTCTAATTATGCTCCAATTACGCTCCATAATTCTCCCTCCATGGCTGCACCAGATCCAATATCTCCCTCTTGCTCTCTCCTCTTTTTTTTTCCCATGCACAAACTTCACCAACTAAAAATTGTTGTCCCAAACCATACAAATTTCCTCTCTTGTGGCTTTCCTTTCTTGAATTACACTCTTCCCCAAGCTAATTGTACTAAACCCCCATGTTCCCAATAACTCTAGGATGACACCACTCACACCCACCCTCTTACATGTATTCAATGATTGGATTTGGGAACAGTCAATCAGAAATCAAGAAGTTCATATACAATTGGCAAGTTTAGGAAAATGGGTTAAATTGATATACATGGGTAATTCCCCCCTTTGACCCCTCTTGACCATTATCCTAGACACTTCCCTCTCTTGTGGATTAATTCATCCCCCATCTCTTATCCATGTCCCCTTAGTAGTTGACATCACACTTTTATTATTAAAACATTGAAATACAATTCACATATTACATCGCTTGGATGTAGCCACATATTATCTCTAGTACATAAGCATGAATTAAACTGGGGATTATAATGGGGATGTTACATTTCCCCTCCCCTACAATTGTGCGCTATCCTCAGTGCACTTTATGCCTATATACATATACATATGAAAATTTACATCACAACACTTAGAAATACAAATTTTGCTATTGACAACTCCAACCATCAATCTCATGTTTCTCTCAACTTGTTGACCCAAGGAATGCACTATTGGTTTATCAGGGTTGACCCAAGGGATGTGCCATTCATTTATCAGGGCTTACCCAAGGAATGAGACATTCATTTATCAGGGTCCCAAGCAAAGTTGGCTAGGACTCTCAGGTATGGTTTCAGAACTCTAGATTTCCAAAATGGAGCCTTGTATTATGCATTCTCTAAAATTGTCAAAAATTTGTGGGTACTCTTCCCGCATGTTTTCTTCATGCTTCCATGTAGAATATTTAGGACAGTAGCAGGCCCATTGAAACTTTACCAGTTTTATGTATTTTTTCCTGAGCACCCGAAAATCCCCTTTGTGCTCCACCTAGATCACATTCCAATCAATTATGTGGTTAGCATCAAGTACATTCCAATATTATAGATGTAGGAAATGATAACATGTATGAAACCGGCTCTATCTTTTTTAATATTTCAAAAGTTCCACAATATCTTGCTGCCAAATTTTGGCAACTTCCTAATCTTATCGAACTTATCTTTGCCTTCACTTTTAAGAACACATGTTCTCCCACTTTAAAATCTCTGAAAAAATTGTTCTCGTCTACATATATTTTCTTCCTATTCTAGGAAACCTTTAAATTCTTCTTTATTCTTGTCATATTCTCTTCCATTTCCTTAAATAAATTTGGCCAGACAACTACTCTGTCTTCTAGATTATCCCAACTCACTGGAGTGTTACATTTTCTACCATATAATGCTTCAAATGGAATCATCTTGAATTAGGCTTGATATCCATTAGTGTAGGAAAAATCAACTGAATGAATATAATATTCCCATTTTGATGGATGATCCCTCACATAAATTCCAAGCATGTCCTCAATTATCCCATTAGTCCTTTATTTTTTCCCATCTGAATCTGGATGATATGTTGTACTGAGATTCAAATTTGTTCCAAAGCCTTTTTTTGTGGTGGGAAATCCCCCTACGGACTAGCAAATAGGGTTATATTATGCATGCAAATATGACCAAAATAAACCTACTTTTTACCTTCATCCCTAGACCTAATCCCCATTTCTTTTCAGCAAATACATGGTTAGACCAACATACCTTGTTCCAAGCATCCGATGTCAATACTTCCTCATGCTTGATCGCTTGTTAGAATCTCTCCTCCCAAGGCTGACCTGCACACAAAACAAGCAACAAGCTACACATGCATTTTACCTACAGACTAATGGGTTAGAGATTCAAACATATTTTTAACAAACTATGAAGAAGTCATAAAGTGGGACAGGAAAAGAATTTATTTATTACTTTTAATGAATCAACTTACAATGTCGAGACCGGCCACTTCTCTATGAACTTGATCCTAGGCTCCTCTTCAAATGTCCTCCAACTTCTTTCCTCTGTATTGCTCCTTGCACACTAATGGCTAAAGGGTTGGGACAGTGGGAATATGAATATGAGTAGAGTTTATTTACTATCATTCTCCTCCTTCCAAATGGTACCCCTACCCATTCTTTTATAGGCTAGAAGGAACCAGGTATTTGGTCGAACCCTCAACCATGCATGGCCGGAAGGTTTAGTTAACTCGCCCAAAGTTGTGTGTTCCGTCGGCAACTTTCCTTTTTTCGTGCTTTTGTAGGTACACACGGGTTGTTTTAGGTCAGCTAGCATGTACACACGTGCAGTAATGGAGTAGGGAACGTGGGCCTTTATAAAAAAGGTTTTTTAAAGAGTTGTTCAACAATGTTTTGGCAAAGAAGGAATCTGAGATGGCCTGATGCCGGGTAAGCATGTCTGGTGCAATTTAGGGTTATAACACCTTTGAGCAAATGATCCAGATTATTTTCGGCACAAAATAAGAGTGGATATATAATAAATAAATGTACATAGATATATTAGATATCCAATAATATAACAAATATGCATAAGATATATAACCATAAATACAGAGATACAGTAATACACAATTTCTATTAATGAGCGAAATCTACAAAATTGTAGAAATACAAAGTGAAAGACTTGCTAGAATGGTGGCAACTTATCTCTGAAAAGAGATGTGATGGCTACGCTCATTTGAAAGAATATAGATGTTACAATGAGGCTCCAAAGGAAATTTTAACATAAATAAAATACAAAACCCTAACCCTGTAAGATGAAAAGCTAACAATTTTGTGGACCATGTTTTGGGTAGTTTGGTGTATCAACTTCTCGGGGGCGTAATTTTGGCATATGATCTTTGTTTGGGGTGCACAATAGCTCTTTGGAAAGGTATTGATGAGAAGATTCATTTAACATGATCAATAAAGAACCTTTAGACCATCATTGATGTGTTCAATCGTGAAAAAAACATTGTTTAGGCCCTCAAAATGGCCGCAGAAGTTTGGGACCCAAAAAACTGCTAAAAATAGTAAATTGTCAACAAACTGTTTTGAGATAGATTCAATAGGTGGGTGGCCACCGATATCCACCTGGATGAAGAAAAATTTCCTAAAATTTGAATTAAACTTTGGATCTCTATTTGAAACTATTGTCTTAGGTACTCCATGTAACCTAACAACTTCCTTCATATAATTTTTTGTGATATTTGGTGCCTTGTGTGTAGTCTTTATTGGAATAAAATGTGTTTCTTTAGTCAATTTATCCAGCGCCACCATGATGAAATCATGTTTCTTCATTTTTCTGGGGAGCTTAGTACTAAAATCAATTGTGACTACTTCTCACTTCCATTCTAGAATGGGCAATGGTTATAGAAAATATGTTGGGTGTCTATGTTTTGTCTTCACTTTTTTTGCATTCTAGATATTTGGCTATGTAATTAGCCACTTCTTTCTTCATCCCTGGAAAAAACTATTGGTGTTGGTCCTTAGTTATGGAAGGAAGTGAAGAACGAGGAAGAAAAGGTAAAAAGTGAGCTTCGCGGAAGACACAGTGACTGTCACTGGGTTGAAGTGAGCAAAGGAACAAAAAAGATGGAGCGAAGTGTGGAAAAGCAAGTCATTGGATGAGGAGATTGAGGATGATATATCAGCAAGGAATATGGACTGAGGATGAATCAGGAAGTGAAAAAAGCCATCATTGGATGCTTTGGAGCACCGTGAGTTGAAGAAGGAAAGACAGACTGACGAAGCTCGAAAAAAGTGGGTCAAGTTGACCTAGAGTTTTAGACACCTAGGGTTTTGACACCTAGGTTTCAGCCTAAGGCTATCGGTAATGGAGTATAATGTATAAATAGAGTTTAAAAGGATCTAGGTTGGGTCGGTACTATAGTTGAGCCTTGTTACTGATTACTGGCCATTGGGATAATATTGTATTAAGGGTGAGAGAAGTGCTGAGAGAGAGAGTCTTATGGTATTGTAAGGTCTTCATCTGGGTGATAAGATCAAGTCTTGTAGCTAGGTGTGAAAGAAGGGGGAGAGGAAGAGAGAAAGAGAGAAGGAGAGAGAGGATCTGTGGGCCAAGAGCGCAGATCATAACTGTAATATTTATCTTAATATATCATAAGCACAATTTTGTGGATGTAGCCCTAGAGAGAGGGTGAACCACATACATCTGTTGTTGTGTGTGTGATTGATTCTTTGATCTCTGTCATTGTTATATTGTTATCTGCATTATTGTATTAGATCAGATCTATAGCTGCAAAGGATAGATCTAGCTAGTTGAATGATAGATGCATGTTGAATTGTTGTTGTAATAAGAACCACTTGATATTCCCCTGGTTGTAGACATTTGTGTCCTGCAACCCCCTCATAGCTACTTCGGGTGAGACTGCATCTGCTTCGTAGGTGCTACTGAAAGGGCTAGTAGCTAGGTCTTGTTGGTGCGCTCTTGGAGCTGAACCCTCAGTTTTCCCCTGTGCCAACAAATGGTTCTATTTCCAGGATAGGAATATTTTTAAGGGAATGTCAAGGTGGTTTCCGTCGAAGAAAAATATCCAGAAGTGGATAGAGGATCAAGAGAAGGACTTCGCTGAAGCCCAGAATAAGAACCCTAAACTAAATACTGAAGATTGGCTACAAAGATACATCTTCACCGACATTCACGAGATCTTCTTTGGAGGAATCCATCAAAAGCTACATGAGTGGTTGGCTAGGTTAGCTGACACACAGTTTGAAATCAGATCTAGACCTCCTGTGGTTTGGACACCAACATTGATCCAGAAGGTCAAGAGAGTCGACAACGTTGTATCCAGGGCAGTAGATCATTTGTTTGATAGTACCAGTGGAGGGTATATCACCGAGTTTGTTGTTGATAGAACATAATCGTATAGCCAATCCGAGGGATACTTTTTCACTTCTTGAAGCTAAGAATCAAGATGCTCTTGCATGAAAACCACATATTGAAGATATAGTAGAGTGGTCAAACCTGAAAAGGCTAATGTTCAAGATCTCAGACATCGACAGTGACACAGAAGTAGGACATACGCACAGTGGGAAAGTATTCTGAGGATTTCACCTTGAGAACTTGTTTAATAAAAAATACGGAGAAGAGGGTTTCTATAGTGGAGAAGAGGTATATCTCATCGATGAAGAGCATCCAAATCCCACCATAACAGAAGAAGGGGAAGCTGAAGAAATGTGCCAAAGAGATCTAGAAACCTCAGGAACTGTGTGGACTACTGAAGTAAGTAATGTTAATCCTCCTATTGTCCCAACAATACTTAGTAGTCAGAATAGCCAGAACCACCAGATTCTTTAGAGTACTGTTCCTAGTAGCTCAGCATCTACTCAGAAAATAACCCTAGTCATCTATATGGTAGATGAAATGAGAATCCCTATCTTTAGAGGAGATGGATATGAAGATCTGGATCAACATTGGTTTTTGTGTGAATACGTATGGAATATTAAAAGTATTAGTGATTGAGCCATCAAGAGAAGCTAGTTCAACACTATGCTAAGGGACTGTGCACTGAGCTGGTACATGAAACTTGTCCAAGGACTAGCACAACCTAAGCCCCTAAATGAGATCAAGAATGCACTGATTGCAGAGTTTAAGAAACCTAAGTCGGAGTCATAATGTATTAGATAAATAAAAGAGATTAAACAAAAGGTAGCAGAACCTATTTGGGAGTTCGACCAGAGATTCAAGACCCTGACAAGATGATTAACTTTTCAAATCCCCGATGAACAGAAAAAATAATGGTTCATCATTGCATTGTTACCACATATAAGATTTCCTCTAATGTAGAAAAAGATTTCATCTCAGGCAAAAGCTTTGGATATCTCCATGAAGCTTGAATCAACACCGATGAGAGAATCTAGCTCAGGCATTAGCCATATCATGAGCCAGCTAACTAGTTTGTATTTACAGGTCGAGGATATGAAGAAAGATAAGGGAAAAGAAAAAAGGGAAGATATCTGGTGTGTAAGATGCAGATCTGAAGGCCATGATAAGGAGCACTGTCCCTTATTTCATGAGTATTTGGCATCAAGAGCACCGAGCCCCTTAAAGCAAGTTAACCAACCCTGGTGCGATGTATGCAGAAATAGGCATCGCCTAGGTGAGTGCTACTACATGCAAAAGTATGTTCATACACCCACAAACTTGTATTGTACATTTTGTAAATCAGTGGGGCATGATGATCGATATTTTAGAGCTTATGATCTCATGCATGAAAGGTCAAGAGACATATACAAGATTCAAGGTGAAGTACAACAAGAAGGAAACATTTCGTAGTACAACTCTCCGGGGAGAGGAACTTTCACTCCTCATGGTGGCTATGGAGGAGGAGGAGGTATGGGCCGAGGCTGAGGACAAATAATCTACTACAACTGCGTGCAGCTAAGACATTTACCAAGGGATTGTCAGAATCCTTGCACAACCTGTAGTTACTATAAATCCTTCGAGCATGTCATAGAGGAATGCCCGGTGTTGCTGGCTAAACTTCAAGAAAGGAGAGGACCTTAGTAGAACCCACAAGTACAACTGATATATGTTGAACCTCACGGAGAATATCCTAGATTCATTGTTATCACTCAAGGAGGCGTTGCTACAGGAGAAGAAAGAGTAGCCCAAGGAAAGACTGAAAATGACCACAGAGTCAGGAAAGCTACAAAAAAGACCCCAACATTCGATGCTAAGAAAGAAAGACAGATATTCAAGGAGGCAAGAAAAGAGTTCAAAGAAGATCAATAATTTTCATCAAAGAGACAACCAGAAATCAAATAATATGGCATGCCTCGGGCGTTTGATCCATTTGCATCACCAACAGAAGGGAAAGAGGTAAGCAAACTCATGGAATTTTTGTACACTTGTGTTAAGTTGATTCAAGATAAAGGCATTGTACAAGAATTATAAGGTTTAATCAAGCAGTATGATATAGAAAAGATAGAATCCTTACTAAGTAGGGCAGTGGACCAAATTGGAAAAGGTAGAAGGAAAAATAAAGAATTACACTTGAATGCTCAGATAGGAGAGTATGAGATAGACTATGTGGTCCTCGACTTAGGGTCAAAGGTCAATGTCATGACGAAGAAGACTTGGGCACTGATGGGAAAAACCAAGCTGATATATTCCCCTATCAGGCTTTACATGGCTAATCAGTGAGTTGTCAGCCCATTTGGATGATTATAGCATGTCCCAGTGGACATTGATGGAGTAAGAACCTTTGCAAATTTTGAGGTAATTGAAATTGTTGATGGTAGTTTCCCTTACCCTGCATTATTAGGAATTGATTGGGCCTTCGACAATTCCATTGTTGTTGATATAAAGAAAAGATGCATGACATTTGAGAAAGTTGGCCTTAGGGTCATTGCACCATTACATCTAGATGAGGGTCCACGATATACATAACCTATTAGAGAAGAGGACCACACATTTGAACTGGAAAACATCTATAAATTAACAGCCAGACAACAGGATTATATCAACCCTACAACTGACAGGAATCTGAGCTGGCGAAGTGATAGCACATGTTCATCCACCTCAGAAGAAGCATTGGAGAACTGGTAGAACCATATGTACAAAGTATCCACAAGAAGATGTGCTAGGCTAACCAGGGAAGTTTGCTGGATCCACGCAACAGTGAGTAATGTACCCACATTTGATGGGCTGAACCCCTTAGAGAACTTTTTATTAGAATTTGAGACAAGTGTACCAACACAACAGAGGTTGTTGGTAATGGATGAGGCCATGAAATCCACATCAGCAAGATGGTGGGGGACACATAGAAGCAATATCACAGACTGGACACAATGCCGAACTTTGATGACAGTACAGTTTTCGGCACAAGTAGGAAGCTGGGAAGTAAGGTACACAGGTCAAAGCTACCCAAAGGACCATGTACGAAGCTATGAAGAGGCCTGGAGTGACATTACTAAAGAAAAATGGGTACACAGATTCATCAATATGCTCAATACCACCTCGATTAACTGGTACCTTCAAGCAGAGTTGCGCCTTGTCACTTCAGAATGGGAAGGTATGATCCAGATTTTTATAACCACCTTTTTGTTTGAAAGTGAATTTCCTTTAGTAGATAAAGCACTACAGATGGTGAGACATAAAGTATTTAAGGAGGCATCTGGCCTCCCTTTGGAGCAAGAAGAGGATGAATGGACTGAGCCCCTCCAGAAACTGCAGATCTGCTACAACATTAATACTGACGAAGATGATGATCCAAGGAAGGTGAATATCACAGAAACATAAGGTCAGAGAGATGTGGAAGGACCAGGAGTTGAACTGACATTCATTGGACAACCAATAAAGATAAAGAAAGTCAATATCGGGACAGAGGAGACACCAAAGCTTGCCAATATCAGAGATTATTGGGACGCTGCTACCACTGACAAAATCACAGAATTATTGCACGAGTATCAGGACTTGTTTCCGACCAAGTTCACCGATATGAAGGGAATCAAAGGACCTATGGGAGAGATGATAATACCTTTGAAACCATATGCAAAGCCAGTCAAGAAAAGACCCTACAGATTGAACACAAAATATAAGGAAAAAGTGAAGATTGAGCTCGATAGAATGTTGGAAGCAGGGATTATTGAACCTGTCAAAGAGTCAGAGTGGATTAGCCCCATGGTAGTGAAATATAAAAAGACAGGTGAGATCAGGATTTGTGTAGATCTCAGGAAGCTGAATGATGCTTGTCTACATGATCCTTTCCCTACACCATTCATAGACGAAGTACTGGATAACGTGGGAGGTCAAGAAGTATATTCTTTTACAGATGGGTTTTTAGGATACCATCATATCTGCATCGCCAAGGAGGACCGTCATAAGACTACATTTGCCACAGAGTGGGGATCCTACCAACATACATTAATTCCATTTGGATTGAAGAATGCCCCAACCATATTTTCCAGGGTGGTGGTTGAAGCGTTCAAAGAATTTTTGCATAAGTTTTTAGAAGAATACTTTGATGATTGGACTATTTTTAGTTTGTTGAAAAATCATATTGAATGTCTAAGGCTAATGCTGGATAAATGCAGGCAGTTTCAAATTGCTTTAAATTTGAATAAGTGCATATTCTTCTCACTATTTGGAGTATTATTAGGACATATTGTATGCAAGCAAGGATTATTGGTGGATCCATCCAAGATTGCAATTATAGTTGATTTTCCACCACCTACTTCAGTCAAAAAACTGTGCACTGTGCTAGGACATACTGGATATTATAGGAAATTTATCAAAGGATATGCTCAGATTACTGCACCAATGGAGAATTTATTAAAGAAAGATGGTAACTGCGCCTACTCTAGTCTTTCTGGACTAGAGCAAGGAATTTCATGTGCATGTTGATGCATGCTCCTTTGCATTAGGAGTAGTATTGGCACAACTAGGAGAAGGGGACATTGATCATCCATTAGAATTTTCTAGCAGGATGTTGTCCACAGCTAAAGTTAATTACACCACTACAGAAAAAGAGGGACTAGCCATGGTGTATGCATTGCAAAAATTCCACCACTACTTGTTGGGAGGACACTTTAAAATGTTTACTGATCACTCAGCGCTGAAGTACCTAGTCAACAAGCCAGTGTTGAGTGGGCAAATCTACAGATGGCGTCTGCTATTTAAGGAGTATGATTTTGAGATCATAGTTAAGCCAGGAAAAATGAACAAAGGCCCAGACCACCTGTTGAGATTAGAACATGGTGAAGAACCTACCAGTCTGGAGGATACACTATCGGATGCACAGCTTCTTGCCATTAGAAATATTGATGAATACTTCACTGACATATTCCAGTTCCTGTCAACAGAAATGGCTCCAGGCGAGTACATGATTCCTCAAAAGAAATAGCTAGTGGTGTGCGCTACAGATTTTTCACTGATAGTTGGTCATCTATATAAAATGGGACCTAATGAGATACTAAGAAGATGTGTGATGGAGGCAGAGCACCCTATGATCCTCAAAGAATCTCATGAAGGCATTGTAGGAGGACATTACGTAGGAAAAACAATTGCGCAGAAGGTTCTACGAGCTGGCCTTTGGTGGCCTACGTTACATAGAGATGCTAAAGAATATACCAGAGCATGTGATACATGCCAGTGAGTTGGAAAACCATCCTGAAGAGATGAGATGTCATTAGCACCATAGATGACCCTGCAGGCATTTGAAAAATTGGCCATTGACTTCATGGGACCTATAAATCCACCAGGAAAGCACACAGGAGCAAGGTATATTATCACTGCGACATAATACCTGACTAGATGGGTCGAAGCAAGAGAAGTCAAGGACTGTAGTGAAACTACAACAACGTGTTTTATATTTGATGACATAATAACCAGGCTTGGATTTCCTAAGGTCCTTATGAGTGATCAAGGTAAACATTTCACCAATAAGACAGTTGAAGCCCTGACTGAAGAGTTTGCAGTCCACCATCAGAAGAGTACACCTTACCATCCACAAGAAAATGGAACGGTTGAAGCATTCAACAAGATATTGGAGACAACATTGACAAATATTTGCAGTGTGAACAGGGATGACTGGGATTTAAGAGTACCAGTAGTACTCTGGGCTTATAGAACCACTTACAAGAAATTAACAATGAAAACCCCTTTCAAGTTGGTTTATGGTCTTGAAGTTGTTGTCCCAATGGAGTAATTGGTACCAAGCTTAATAATTGTTGAATTTACATACATGGATGATACTGGTGTTGTTCATGAGAGGCTAGCACAGTTGGTCGAACTAGAAGAAGACAGATTCATTGAAGGCTTCCATCAACAAATTCAGAAGGAACGAGAAAAGGCCTACCATGACAGACACATCAAGAAGAAGATATTCAGGAAAGGTGATTTAGTACTGGTATATGATACTAATTTTATCAAAACCCTGGGAAGTTTAGAACGCATTGGCTCGGACCATATGAGAATGCCTATGTTACAAAAGGAGGAGTTGTGCAGCTGAAGACATTGAAAGTAGACTAGAAGGAAGGCTTGGTGAATGGGAGTCGACTGAAGTTGTACTATGACAACCAACTACCTCACAACTCTCAGTATAATCAATAAGAAAAGGGTCCAGGTACCAGGTGCAGTTGAAATTGGGTACGAGATATAGAAAAGACAGTCTGCACAAGAATGGGAAGGAGGCATAAAGAAGAAAGCAAGAGTTGCACTGCGTAGTCGAAATTCGAAGTAAAACAAAAGGATCAGAGCTCAAATGCCTCGGGATGAGTCACAGGTGAGTGTTGGGGGCCTATTGGCCCTTGGTTATGGAAGGAAGTGAAGAATGAGGAAGAAAAGGTAAAGAGAGAGCTTCGTGGGAGACATAGTGAATGTCAATGGGTCAAAGTGAGAAAAAGAACATAAAAGATGGAGCGAAGTGTGGAAAATCAAGTCGTTGGATGAGGAGATCAAGTATGATAGATTAGCAAGGAATATGGACCGAGGACAACTCAGGAAGTGAAAAAATCTAGCATTGGATGATTTGGAGCACTGCAAGATGAAGAAGGAAAGACAGGTTGGCGAAGCCCGGAAAAAGTGGGTCAAGTTGACCTAGGGTTTTAGACACCTAAGGTTTTGGTAATTAGGGTTTTGACACCTAGGTTTCAGCCTAAGGCTGTCGGTAAGGGACTATAATGTATAAATAGAGGTCGAAAGGACCTAGGTCGGGTCGGTATTGTAGTTGAGCCTTGTTACTGATTACTGGTCATTAGGAGAATATTGTATTAAGGGTGAGAGAAGCGTTGAGAGAGAGAACCTTTTGGTATTGTAAGGTCTTCATCTGGGTGAGAAGATCAAGTCCTCTAGGTGGGTGTGCAAAAAAAGGGAGAGGAAGAGAGAAAGAGAGAAGGAGAGAGAGGATCTGCGGGCCAAGAGAGAAGATCAGAACTGTAAGCTTTATCTTAATATATCATAAGCATATTTATGTGGATGTAGCCCTAGAGAGAGGGTGAACCATGCACATCTTTTGTTGTGTGTGTGATTGATTCTTTGATCTCTGTCGTTGTTATATTGTTATATGCATTATTGTATTAGATCAGATCTATAGCTACGAACGATAGATCTAGCTAGTTGAATGATAGATGCATGTTGAGTTTCTGTTGTAATAAGAACCACTTTATATTCCCCTGGTTGTAGAAATCTTTTTCCTACAACCCCCTCATAGATACTTTGGGTGAGACTGCATCTACTTCGCAGGTGTATGTTGAGTTTCTGTTGTAATAAGAACCACTTTATATTCCCCTGGTTGTAGAAATCTTTTTCCTACAACCCCCTCATAGATACTTTGGGTGAGACTGCATCTACTTCACAGGTGTTGTTGAAAGGGCCAATAGGTAGGGCTTGTTGGTGCACTCTTGGATTTGAACCCTGGGTCTTCCCCTGTGCCAACAATTGGCTTCTTACTGCTAAAATTGTCTTTTGATATCTAGGGTGCCCAACATATGACACATTGTGCATTTCCTTTAGAATTGCATTTTTCATCTCATTGGAATTCAAAACATATATTTTTCCCTGGTACATGAGAATTCCATCTTCTTTCAGCTCATAGTAATTTAACTTCTGCTAAAATTCGCCTTGCTATAATGTTCCTTTTATTTTCACATATTGATGATATGAATTTGCTACTACAATAATTTGATCTTTAAGATCTGTCCTTTATCTGTTGATGGATGCAATATTCACTTAATGAGCTCTTCGAATAAGTGCATCATACTTTATTTTCTTTGCCTTTTATATGCTTAATTTCAAATTCATATCCACTCAGAAATTCCAGCCATCTAGTTTTTCTAGAATTTAGTGTTGGCTATCCAAAAAAATGTTTCAGATCACAGTGGTTTGTTCTTATCTCGCATTTCTTACCCATAAGGTAATTCCTACACATTTTCAATGCATGTACAATCACTGCTAATTCCAAGTCATGTGTAGAGTAATTCTTCTCATGCTCTTTTAATTTTATGGACTCGTAGCATATCACATTGTACCTTGGACTGAGGAATCCACTGATTCATTCCCTGCATGCATCGATGCACACAATAAAAACTTCATTTGGATCTACAATCTTTAGTATTGGTGCACTTGTCAATATTTCCTTTAGTTTTCGAAAAATATCTTTACCCTTGGAAGTCCATTCAAATTTCACTCCCTTCTTTTGTAAAGAATTGATTGGACTTGACATCCTTAAGAACCCTTTTATGAATCTTCGGTAATAACTGAAAAGACCCATGAATTATATTACCTCTATCACATTCTTTGGCACTCGACATGTTAGAAAAAACATGACCGCGAAGCAATAAAATAAAACAAATGTGGAATCAAAACACATAAGATACACAATACAATAGAGACACAGATTTACGTGGTTCACCTAGTGTGGGCTACGTCCACCAGAGAAATTGATAGGTCCTTCCTTTATTATTATCCAACAAATGAAGGGATACAACCTACAGCAAAACCCGTTGTAACTTCCTCTTCTTTCTCTCGCAGTCTCCTATCTCAGAATACAATACTTGCCATCATGCATAGCCGTAATACATTTCCCTCATAACAGAGGGTTGTCTTATAGGTCAAAAAACCCTAACATAATTTCTATTGTTAGATCTGCAACCTTATAATGAACGGTCCAGATTTACAATGAAATTACAATATACTTTTACAAGGCAATTTTTCCTTCGGGGGACGCTATAGAGGGGGTACCCCCCTCTTCACTCCCCCACATGGAAGAGTGTACATACTTCTAGGGTTTAAAGTATTCATGGGGTATAAACATGGCTGAAAAACACAAGACCTCTGAGTCAGGAAGATAATTAGGCTCCACAACCAACAATCTCCCACTTGGAGATTGATCTCAACAACTCCACCGTTGTTGTATATGTTGGACTCTGAACCTTCTTGGACCTAGAAAATTTCTCATCTTCATCTTCATTCTTGAAGACCAACTAAAACTGATCAGGAACTCAGTTTCTCTCTGGTTACTCCCTTTGTTAACATACTTGCAAGATTCTGGCTAGTGTGTATCTTTTCCAACTTCAAATTTCCATCTTCCAAGGTGGATCATATGAAGTGGTACCTCAACTGTATATGCGTAGTCTTCGAATGGAAGGCTGATTTCTTTGCAAGATGAATTGCACTCTCACTGTCACAGTACAACCTGTTATTCTCCTGCTTCTTTCCCAATTCCTCCATAAACCTTTGTAACCAAATCATCTCTTTACTAGCCTATGTAGCAGAAACATAATCTGCCTCTATTGTTGAAAGTGAAACAACCTTTCGTAGTTTTGAAATCCAACTTACTGTTGTTCCACCTATAGTAAAAACATACCTTGTGGTGCTCCTCCTGTTGTCTTTATCACCTGGCATATCTGAATCAACATATCCTTGTAGAAAAGTGTCTGAACCTCCAAAACATAATGCATGAGTAGTAGTACCTCTCAAATACCTAAGAATCCACTTTCCTGCCTCCCAATGTTCTTTACCTGGATTTTTCATATACCTGCTCACAACTCCCACTGCATGTGCAATATCTGGTCTTATGCAAACCATTGCATACATAAAGCTGCCAACTGTTGATGAATAAGGGAGCCTGGACATGTATTCTATCTCCTCTTATGTCTTGGGACACATTTCCTTGGTTAATTTGAAATGGCTGGCCAAAGGTGTACTAACTGGTTTTTCATTCTGCATTCTAAACCTCTCCAACACCTTCTCTGTGTACTCACCCTGAGACAATGTCAATTTTCGATTTTTCCTATCTCTTGTTATTCTCATGCCAAGGATTTTATTTGTAGTACCCAAATCCTTCATCGCAAATGAGTTGGCTAATTTCTTCTTGATCATATTTATATCCTACATATTAGACCCTGCAACAAGCATGTCATCTACATACAATAGCAAGATAATATAGCTTCCATTTTCTAGCATTTTAAAATAAACACAGTGATCAGAATGACATCTACTATAACCATGTTCTGTCATAAACCTGTCAAACTTCAAATACCACTGCCTTGGAGCTTGTTTTAGGCCATACAATCTCTTCTTCAACCTCCATACCAAATTTTCCTTCCCTTTGACCTCATACCCCTATGGCTGTTGCATATAAATACTTCCTCCAAATCCCCATGTAGAAAAGTTGTTTTTACATCTAACTGTTCAAGATGCAAATCTTCTACTGCCACAAGACTTAAAATAGTCCTAATTGAAGTCATTTTAACAACAGGAGAAAATATTTCATCAAAATCTTTACCTTTCTTTTGTGCAAACCCCTTTACAACAAGTTTGGCCTTGTACCACTTTTCTCCTCCATCTTCTTCCTTCAACTTGTAAACCCATTTATTTTCCAATGCTCTTTTTCCCGTAGGAAACTGAACCAAGTACCAAGTCTGGTTATTTGCCAAGGCATCCATTTCCTCTTTCATGCCTTGCTCCCACTTATTTTTGGTGTCTACCCACATTGCCTCTTCATAACATTCTGGTTCACCAGAATCAGTCAACAATAAATAATACAATGAAGGAGAGTATCGTTCAGGGGGTATACTTAACCTAGTAGATCTTCTAAAAACACTTGTAGGTGTTTGAGGTACCTGTTTCTCATGTTGTTGTACATTTTCATTTTTAGGTTCCTTTGGAATTTCTTTTTCAGCGATCTCATCAAGCACTGTGTATTCTTGTTTTTCTTCTTCCTGTTTCTTTCTCTGCAACTGATCTTTGTACATGACCTTCTCATTGAATATGACATATCTACTCCTAATGATTTTGTTATTTTCATAATCCCATAAGTGATAACCAAAATCATTAACACTGTATCCAATAAAGGTACACTTCTTGGATTTAGACTCAAGTTTTGTTCTATTTTCTTTATCAATATGGACAAATGCTTCACAACAAAAAGTTTTCAAAAAAGAATAGTTTACCTTTTTTTATGTCCATTCCTCCTCTGGAATTCTACCATCCAAAGAACTTGAAGGTCCTTTGTTTATTAAGTAAACAACAATATCTACAACATCTGCCCATAACTGTAAGGGCAAACCAGCTTGCAATCTCATACTCCTTGCACACTCCATGATTGTTCTGTTCATCCTTTCTGACACACCATTTTCTTGTGGTGTTCTTGGAACTATCTTCTCTCTACGAATCCCATGT